>WSTJ01000061.1:0-50309 GCA_019623705.1 Ceratobasidium sp. 428
ATCTGCCATGTCCGGCTCTCCTAACCTACGTGTCCTGTAGCAACTCGGAACCACGAATCTCCCAACCCACAGAAATCGTACATGGAATATATGCGCAGCCCCCCTCCTCCCAACCGACGCAGCTCACACATTTCACTCCGTCTACCATCTTACAGCGCACATCACAAAGTGCAATGCACGTACTTACGTTTGATCGCCCTGGCCTGGCCTCGGCGGCGAGGATCATACCTGTGACCCCGCGGCTCGTGCGGCCGGGTGGGTTCCGGCGCCGTTCGGGTTCTATTTCGGCCGCCGGCGCTCGGACTTAACCGCTAGCCGGTGAGTCACGGTATGCGCCGCCTTGACTGGACGGCTGTTTCTCTCGAGTCTTCCAGCAGTGTTGATTTTCTTTGCCCCTGTCAAGGCATATTTGCTCCGGCGAGGATCTGAAGCCTATTGGGATGCCGCAGTTGAGATTCGAGCGTCGGCACAGTATGCCTCAGCGGAGTCACGTGCTACTTATTCGGTCCCAACGCCACGACAGAAGACGCCTAAAAACACATTACTCTTCTCATTACAAAAAGACGAAAAAAAATCTAAAAAATAATAAACAAAAAGGGAATCTAAAACAACCATTAACAATAACTCGTAAATCCTCCCAAAACCTAACATGGATATATACATGATCAACGAACGAGATCAGCCTCCCTCATACCCCCCGAAACGAATACTTTTTTCATCGCTTAGATCCTTCACTCGTCCTTGTGCTTCCTTGCAGCAGCGTCCACAATCTTTACATCATTCATCGGGTCAAATTCTGCACTGGGATGCTTGTACGATCCACCCCATCGGTCCGCCCACGTGAAGTACTATAAAAGGAAGGTTGATCAGACGAGGAGTTTTAGAGTTGGACAGCGAGATCGAGATTTTTTTCGATGAGTGGAGTGGTGATGAACGTACCTGGCCGTAGTTGCATGTAAAGTAGAGGTGGTGTAATGTGTGGTGGGCGGGACCGTTGATGATGTTGATGAATGTGTTGCCGGTGATCATGTCAGAGTCGTGAATCTGATGGAAGACGAAGCTTAGCAAACGGGGATAACAAAAACCATGTGTATGACGCGACGTACGAAGATACTCCAGAAGTTGACAGCGACGAAAAGACCGAGGTAAACCCATCGGTGCAGTGGGAACTGTATCATCATGTTTGTATCAGCTTTTGGTCTAGATCAGGGGGGAAAGGCACGTACGAGGTAGATGAAAAGGTGGTACGGGATCGACTGGGCGTAGCCGTCAACTGGGTGGAACGCATGGCTCGCAAACGGTGTTGGGATGAGCCATTTGTGGTGAGGCTTGTGCAAGCGTTTGTACAAAAGAGGGTGGTGTAAAATCCGGTGGATCCAGTAGACGAGGTAGTCCGTGAAGACTAGGAAGCTAATCTCATTGTTAGCCGGGCAGTGTGAAAAAAATCATATGAATGGAACTCACAATGGGACGGAAAGGAATAGGTATGCCCAGCCGTACTCGTCCACATTGTCGTATAGTTGTGAATAACCTCTTACTTCACCCTGTTGAATTGTTAGTGGGGCGTTGCGATGTTGATATGCTAGGCTGAAAACATACCAGGAACCATGGTAGCGTGAGCAAAGTCATACCAGGGAAGGCTTGTAGAGCACATTGAATCTCAAGTTTTACTTGGTTCTATGTTGAAGAGCAATTAGCGTCGGTGCCAAACATCTCGCAGACAACTCACCTTTAAAAATCTAGGATGCTTCATCATGTCGTGATCGAATATTAAATAGTACGATAGCGCAGCAAAAACGAAATAAAGTACGTGAATCCCGATGAGCGTGATGACCGAGAGCGAGAGTAGCTGTCGCGGAATATAATCTCGCGGCCATGCGGAAGGCGTTGCTGCTGGTGACGCCAAACTAGTCAGCCATGAAGGCAGCTGGCTTGGCAACGCAGCGATGTGAAGCGCTGATGCAGCAGCGACCGACGGCGGTGGGTGCGGCAATGAGCTCACGACCGACGTCCATAACGAGGGTGCGGGCAAGGGAACAGCCGAAGCGGTGAGGTTAGCGACTGCCGCTTTGGGTAGTACGGCCGACAGAGGGAGCGCCGCAGCGTAGAGACGGTCGAAAATAAGCTCGTCGATGATATCGAGTACGATGTCCATGACGATGGCAGGTGGGAGAGAACGTGGGGGTTAAGACGTCGAAACACGTCGTTTATGTATGAGGCACAAATGGAAGAGAAGTTGGACAGATGAGAAAAGAAAAATCAATTGGGGGACGAGACGATTTTTATTGACCAATCACGCGTCGAGTTCGCGTTTCGAAATCGGACGATAAGATAAGATCAGGGCTTCCCGCACGTGATGTGCTAACCGCGGCTGCCGAGTGCCCTCGGCTACGCGTTCCTTATGCATATACTTGTCTAAAAGTGAGGGTTTAAATATCACTATTTACAGTTTTCTTTCTGGTTAGTAGCTTCAGATTATCGGACACATTTTCCAAATCGGTAAACATAGCTATCTTAAGACAATAAATAACCAGTTCTAGCATAACCCACCCAGCCCCATAGAGCTCTCACGGTCACGATCGTACCATGAATACTGCATGATATAAGATGTTTAGCACCTTGCACTCCCGGAGACCATATCAGGCCATAATGTTCGTCCGGTCCGCGTCGGACAAGCATATATTGTCTAACAAGTGATTTCCGACGTGTAGTACACATAACTAGCATAGCCATCACTCCCTCAAACAACGTAAATACCTCAGAAGACACGGAGAATACGGATTTACAGGGTGCAGCGCCATGTTAGCGCCACCACATCACCATATTTGACGATCCTCCAACACATTCCAACAACTCTAGCATACCACAATAAGTAATCACAGCCTTCCGGTCGTGCGTGTGAGTAACTTTGGTTGACAGCTCGGCGGAGCGATAACACGTAGAACAGCGTGCTAGCTGGCGGGGGTAGCTATGCATATATTAGCGGTGATGGCCCGGAACAACTACCGTGCGGATGACGGAGCTACCCAATACTGCTTTTAACAACTCCCAAGGCTAGACAACAAAGGTTCTGGAGCATTGGCACATGGACGCCGATCTATCTATGCCGTGGGCTCAGAAATAAGCGCCATCACTTTTACACGAAATTATGTAGAAAAAATACTAGCGAAGATGCTTAGCTTTTTGCTTCGACAGTCGCACGTCTCTCACCGCGACACCTTACGTTGGAGTGTGCTCACATTTCAGACACTTAAGATGAGTATACACTTCTTCAGTTATTGGATACCGGCGCCGTGATCGAACATCGAGATCAGGCGCTTGGAGATGGCTTCTTCCAGTTCACAATCTGATCGCTATTTATGTATCGCTGATAAAGCGATCATCGCACGTGTGATATGAGAACCTACCGATCTATGTGCCTTTCTTACCGTTGTCACACGCAAACGTACAAAGGTAAAAGCTATTAGACGAGACTTAACAAAGTCGATGGTTGAGGGAAGGACGTGACAGCACTGTGAGAACCTTACCTTCGAGCATCGTTCCATCTCGATCAGGAAGTAGGGTATGCGATGCAAGCGAATGCACATATAGGCAACGCGAAGTTTTTAATCCTAGTCCGTGTCGGGTTTAACGTCATGTGCTGCCTGATGACCCTCTGCCGGATGATAGTGGTGGCCGGACTATTTGGTAGAAATGCGATCATTGAGCGAAGAACAACATTGGATGTTTACCATGTGGCACTGTCAACTCCTCCGCTGCATATAAGGCCCCTTCTGTGGATAGACTCTCTACGTATTCTTTCGACTACTGAACTTTTCTGAACTCCTTGATGGGTAAACCCTCTTTTTTCGTTGGTGCTGCTGGTTCAGCTATGGTCCCTTCGTTAAACGCCCCAAGCTGCAGCCGATGGTCCGTATTTCGACACTCCGAGGCTATATGCTAGCTAATTTTTTCACTCAGCTCTCTCCATGATCACGCCACTACTCCTCGAGACCTAGCTGAAGCAAACGCAGCGAGGCTTTGCATGTGCATGTACGTGTGATAGAAGCTGGCACTTCTCGCTTACCTCATTTCAACAGCACCCAACACGGCAGGTCGTATCCAATAATGCAAGGACTCCTCGAGAGAAATCAGGAGGCTGTCCGGCCTATATAGAGATGAGGATTTCTTCTCCTTTTAGGTGGCGTATGATGCCTGGATGTTGGACTATTTAGGTACCCTAACCCAATGCTCTGAGAGTAACATGTTTAAGCTGACCTCAGTACTTGCATTTCCAGTATCTAATCGTCTGAAAGCAGTATCCTGCTTTGTGTTCTTCTAGTAGAGAGTAATTGATTATTGTTAACTTGACCACCCAATCATACCTGCGACTCCTTGAATGCGCAACGGGCGGCTAGTTCTGCCTGTCATCGTCTACTTGTCTTCCGCTGACTTGGGTAGGTCCCACGACTGTTATCGCACCACAAACCAAATGGCTTATCGTAACAGAGACGACTAAAAACAATCCATCGCTCCTCCGTCAGCCAACGCAATATGCTCGGAAGGGTGAAGAAACACGCTGGCACAAGATGCGACGTCGTGATCAACGTCATTCTACCAGAAGATGAGTTATTTGGTATCATTCAACGTGCCAACATGTGATCCATGTGCGTGCCAGATGGCGATTGTTCGCCCAATACATGGCCACCACGATTAGACACCAAGCCCTAGTCCCTCAGAGCTTGGAGCGGAGCGGTCATGTGGATTTCCCCGGCGGGGTAGTCAAAGGACGCGTGATATCAAAGTCTGCTTCCTTCTTTTCTCGCTGCTTGCTTGACATGCAGTGAGACCACGGAGCAAACTAGCCGAGCCTTGAAAGTTAGAGTAACCGGAGAGCACAACGAATATATGCGAAAGGATTCCTTTTCACTCTGGAAGATCGTTCGCCATTACCCCAGAGGTGTGTATTACAAGGGGGTAGACGCATACATAGGAGTGCTGAACTCATGACCCCAATCTACTTGGTCGAAGCCAACGTTGAGGTCACTGCTTGATACCCTCAGCTCGGTTAACTGTGGCCGATGCTACAACGGAGAATTGAAAGGCAATCAAAGAACGGGGCCACTATGGGCTCCTAGACTATATAGCTCCCTAGTCACCACCAATATCTCCACAAAGTATTTTATTCAGTAGACTCTTAAGCCCAGTGATGGGTAAACTTGCATGTTTTATTGCTTCCGCTAGACTAGGCGTGGCCTCCCCGCCAACGGTCTCAGGTGGCGCTAAGTATGTCTCCGTCTGACATGATGATACGCTAAATAACTGTATATTTCACTCAGCTCTTCTCGTGATCATACTAAGTCTCCTCAGTATTCAATCAAAGTGAATCTCACATCGTTTTGTTCATATATGTAAGCATGGTAAAGGTTGCTCTTTTGCTGGTTTCACCGATGTCAAGCAGCGCCCGGCGCGGCCGGTTAGTAGTACGGGGGCTCTTCGAGTACAACATAAACGGTCGTAATCGAAACGTTGGTTAGGGTGCATGAGGGCAAAATTCTTTTTATTGGTCAGCTCCGAAAAAAATGTATATCGATGCAGTATGGCTGGCCTATGTTCATGAATAGATCCGCCGGTCCTACTGCTCTAGGCCGCAGGCTACTGGGCATCCGAATTGTAAACCATGTGCCAAGAATCTTTTACCTTCCAGGCTACCACAGGAAGCCACGACATTGATATATATGCGTCGGTTAGCCCTAATTGGAGAACTAAACGATCGCCCCCGTCAGCTACCCAACACCAAAGTTTCCGATAAGATCAAATCAGCAAGCTCCAACGTGTGTGTCATGTTCTGGGTTGCGGCTATGCATAACTTTGGCGCGATCGATGTTACAAATCAAGAAGTACATATATCGTTGCCAGCTGCTGGCGTACAAATCCCGTTCAATCACACGCAGCTTCTATGGAATATCATAGGTATCCTTTGTGTGAGTTTTTTGGCGAGAACTAGCATTCGGAAACAATCCTTACCAGGCACCGAAATTCAGAAACTAGACCCGTAGTACTTATTACTGAATTCCGAAGCACCACCTCATCCGAAAGCCATCCCTGTTCTCTGACGCCGGCCACAACCACCTTGGAGCCACGAAACCTCTACACATTTATTTTCATTTCTTGAATTATTATACGGTTTGCTGGACTAAGGAATGGCTGAACTTAGGTCTTGATATAACGAGGTGGATAAGATATCAGGGCTTCTGCCAGCAAACACGTTTTACGCTGAATAAACGCCACGCTCGTAGTAATTGTCTCCCATCCTGTTCTTATGGGCATTTTAGTGCCACCAAGCTTTCACAGCACTTGCTAGTGGAGATAATGGGTTCCGAAAGCATTCATATTACTGGGTAATGACTTCATCTGAACTATGGTCCAGTTCTTGACTGTAGGAACCTCTCTTGGCCATTCTTGCATCCTACTCGTAAGGTCTGTATCTTTGGTTGTGGGTTCAAACAAGATCATCTCGTTTATTCATGTTTCACGGGCGGAACTGCTGGTCTCTACACTCCTAAGCCTCAACTTTTAACCCTCCACCCAACTGAACTTGAATGCTCTTTTTCTAGTGATTGTATCTGGACCGGCCTTCGAAATAGACACTCGTCATTCTAGGCCTGGAAACGTGTACTTATAAAGCGTACCCAACGCACCTCGCCTTTCGCGCTCTTGAATGCCATGTCTCTTCATCTACTATTGAGCCGATGTTACAACTAGGCTTGAGCTGAAGTATCTAACCCATCTCGCTTCGCCGGAAACGGCCGGCGTGGATTATCTCACGACTATTGGCCGAGCCATCGATCCGCCGAGATGTTATGGCCGTTATTCGGCTGTCTTGCATCGAAGTAGGAGCGCTGGACTTTGCGGTGCGTAGTGGGGATGCTGTTGGATACTAATCCTTCGGGTTGTGCTCGACCCTTTGATAGGAGCCTCAGTGTCACAGAGACTGCACGCTCATCCCCAACTAATCCTTTCGGTCTTTATAGAGCAGGTTGAAGTGCATGAGTTAAGCTCCGCTCAGTAGCTTGGCCATAGCTCGGGACTTTTTGGTTCCGGAACCGGCTAAGGTTGATTCCGTCGCCGTTTATGGTGGATTGATTTCAAATTAAATCAAAATCCCCACAGCCGAGGACCTAGTCGTACAATCCCATGGAAGTGTTCATGAAAAGCATGTTTATCGCTCTGAGGCCGGTATGGCCCGAAATTTCACGATAAAATGGCACGAAGTCCAAATTCCCTCCATATCATCTGTCATCTGCACTCAGCTCACCCATCCACATCGCTGCGTTTAATCAACGTCCAATATTCGCACTGGATACAGATACCGTTCAAGTAGAGCCTAGTCGGCAAAGGTATGCCAGCCTATTGTCACTTTAATCTCGGTTGACGAACTTGTTCACATTAAGGCTAACACCTAGCAAACACCCACCACGATTGCCCTTGGAGGTGATAGAGCTCATTGCTGAACATTTGATTCGCATCAAGCCTCTATCGTATCCCGCAAAACATGAAAGCGAGACCATATGCGGCGTGAAAGCTCCTTGGTGCGACATATTCGGGTTTATGGCGGCCTCGCCCGAGCTACACCGAATGGGATTACTGTTTTGGATAACGACACTGACTGTACGTGAACCAGTAGACTGGACCAGAGCCCTCACGTTTTCTCATTCCGTTCGGTAAGACATTTAGTACTTCGTTTGTGTAACTGTTATTGAAGCTCGTACGTTGTAATAGGGAGCTCAACTGTCTTGACGGAGCTCTTACGACGGACTATCAAAAGGTTTTGTCTCGGTTTCCGAAATTAATTGCAGTGTCGATCGATTCCCACGGAGACGTGAAAAGCAACGCCGGTCGCTTTGCATACTGCGATGTATTCTCATCGCTACCAGGTTCCTTACGCCGCCTTGAGATAAGGCACGCTCATGGTCCAGACATTAATGTGATCTCCACCGTCAAGAAGTACTGCCCAAACTTACAAGAGCTGTGGCTTGGACGATGCACAATGTTCAATCGAACGCCAGCCTGTCACTTCTGGGAGACTTTTCCATTTGATCATAATTCGTATATTTCTGATGAAGGAACTGATGCATACGCGGTAAATTTCTTAATCCCCGATACCCTCACTTCACTCACTGAAGTAACCATTCTACAGTACTCGCTAGGGCAAGAACTAGCGCCACTTCTTGGTCTTGAAACACTTCGCTTAGGCGTGTACCTCACGCCCTTTAGCGTTGTTCTAGCCCACCGAGCTTTTCACTCTCAAAGTTTGCCAGCGCCAGATGTTGTAGATTGGCAGCAAGCAGTTCCAGCTGGCGATGGCAATGCAGAACCTCCTCAAAACGCAATACAGGTCCAGAACTTAGTGTCGTTGCTGCACCAGCGATCTGTACTGGAAGAAAGCTTCTCAGTAGATAGCTGTTTGTTCTGCCAGGAGCAGTACTATGTAGCGACAAGCGCAGCGGAGGAAAGCGCTAGCGCCATCTTGAAAGCTAGTATACCTTCACTGCACCGGGTGGAATGGATGGGTTGGTTCACCCCTCAGCATCTCAGAGTAAGTACTCACTACTTCAAAGACATTACTCCAAAGCTTGTCATTGATATTCCCTGAGACGACCTGTTTATTTCCTTAAACGTATTTATAACATGCTGTCCTCAACTCTCTCTCTAGTCAATGTGCATATATAGTGCGTATGTACCCAGACACGCAATCTGCGTATAGAGGCCAATTTGAAGCCAAAAACCCCAGAACGCCTCACTTTCTGTCGAACCATGTAGAAAGGGAGACGATCACCGCACAATTAACTAATTCTATTCGTTTCAGCGCTGAATGCCTCAAACACGAGTCGTGGGATGTAGATTGAATCATAGGCTAAGTCTAATCAATCAATGCATGGTCGTTCGTATCCAATCTGTGCTCATATAAGTAGCCCAAGTACAGTACGTATATGCAAAGTAGAGTGTGGACTGCTACACCGCCGCCCCAAACGCCCAGATTTTTCCGACTAAGGGCGCAATCCCGGAAATAAACCCGGCGATCTGTTGGAGCCGGGATAGGTCCCAAGCTGGATCCCAGGCGAACGCGAGTCCAGCTGGAGCCCACCAAGCGAGAATTTGAAACCCGGCCGAGCATGCCGAAGCCACGAGGCAGGCGTGTCACGTGCGGTGAACACAGGCCTAGCAGCGATATAATATACCACGGAGGGTGGGGTGGCATTAGTACTACTGATATATAAGGTATTTGAGTGGGAAAGTTCAGCCAGTGAGGAGATATGGGCAAAACAAGACGTCTAAAAGTCGGGTTATATGCACTGTAGGCATTCAGATTCACAAGCAAAATGGTGCAGCGGTTAATAGTACTGCTCAATCGTTAGAACGAGTCGTTGCCGGGTTTTAAGTTCGAATCCCCGTGTTGCCATTTTTTATGAGCCGAAAAAGCTTGCTCATTTGAAATGCATCCAGCTGTATTCCAGCTTGACCCCCCAACCAGCCGGAAAACAGACTTGCGCGCTTTAGCTGGATTCCGGCTGGGGCACGTGCTAGACTCCGGTGTTCCGGAAATCAAGCCAAAATCCAGCTGCCACCGGGCCCGCGGTGTATAACCACACAACGCCAATCCATCTGTCACGTGCATGGACGCCCGGTCTTTTGAAAGGGCATAAGATTGCTTACAGACCAAATCCTTGGGACTTATTCTTACGAACATACGTGTCTTACTGCAGGATTCGAGTGATAGGCTGGAGTCTACTCTTCTGGCCGATTCAGTGACTCAGAGGGCCAACTGTCTGTGTTGTATTGTGGGAGTGGCTGCACCCTACTACACGCTTGCTTGTATTGGTCCGCTACTATTCTCGTGCCGAATCGAGCCGCGCCCCTCTTCGTCTCAACGCTAATCAACGCGTCTTGCCCCCTATACCCACTTAGCCGTTCGTTCTTGACGTTCACTGAGCCGATACGCTTCCCTCTCCTTCGCGGGGTATTTCGCATCTCACCTGCACTATAGTACCGCGCTGCGCGCACTTTTCCTTCAGCTTAAAACAATCTGGGCTAGCAGCTCATTTCAGCTCGAAAACTCCTTAGATGTCTCAACAGTTACCATAAGCAGGCACTCAAGGGTTTTGCCATACCTCAGTTAAGGCTTAATTCAATTCAAGACTCATCCAACTCCTCGATTAGAGCAGAGGCTTCAGAATTAGGACTACTCTTGAATAGTGCTGCTAACCAGACTATATGCAAGAAAAGAACTGGTGGGTGTAGGCCTGAAGTGTGGTCCATATGCCATTCTAATATACTAAGTAGCAACATTTCTGAAATAATGTTAGAGTTAGAAAGGCTTGTATACGAGCGGCACTACGGTACCTGCAATATTAGGTGCCACCGACACATTACCAACAAGCACCCATGGGAATACTCGCCGGCTCCCAAAAGGGTTCAAGTTAGGGCTGAAGTTTTAACAGCTAGCTGACAGCGGCTTGCCCACATCGGTGAATAGCTTAAAGGCGTTGGCGCCTCGAAGTCGGAATGCTTGAAATACCGACGGCACTTGAATATCGATTGCTAGGAGGCGTTCTCTGATGGACAGTCGACGCAGGAAATAAAGTTATTGGACGAATTACGAAGACGCGCAAAAACGCGTGTTTCAGTTACTGGGAAGAATATAGCGGAGAGCACGAAGCAGCCCGCTTTATCCTCAGATGAGTATCTGGTAGCTGGCAGTAGAGAACATACTAAAGCCTGAGAGCTTGCCTGCTTGGATTTGAGCGAGCAACCACGCGAACATCGGGCTAAATACGTCCCAAGACCTGCCTACCACTCCAGCAGTATATGGCCTGGGGGCTAGCGTTACGCCTTCATATTCTCATTCGGAAACCAGCTCGCTTATCCTTGTATTAGCTACACAAATACTGCACACTTGGAACATCCTACTGACCTAGTTTGGTTCGATCCGTTGAGGGTGCCTGCAGCCAAAACCAATTAGCCTAAGCCTACCAGGTAGCCGTCTAGTTCCACACAAAACCGAGCCTACACAGAACTAGTGGTACAATCTTATCATATTCTAGAATTTTTTGGCAGTGTTGAGACTAACTTCTATCAACGCTCAAAGACACTAACTGCGGGACGGGAATATAACGGCGAGTCTTCCGGCATGTGCGCTCCACAAAAAGAAAATCGTTAAGAAATGTGCAGGCCGTACCACTGTCGTACCGTACGAGCCGATGTTCTTTTAAGAATATCACTCCACCGGTGCATTCCTGAGCGGATTTTTCCCGAGTGGGGCCGCCAGAGTGTGGAGCAGGAGCCGGCGGCAGATGTGCAGCCACGTGACACATTCGCTATAAAATGTTATGTCTCATAGTGACAACCGCTATATTTGTGCAGTAAACCTGTGCGAACACAATCTGGTCGAGGCGGGGGCCGTGTTTAGTAAAGAGAGATTGGACGAGCACGTAGAGGTGAAACAAGAAACCATCGGTCGATTCCAGGCCATTGCATCGACCCACGGGTTGACTCCAGCGATTTGTATGGCTGCAATGGCCTTGAAGTTTATTTTAGCAGCATCGGCGATATACAGTTCCCGACTAGCAGCTAGATAATACTGGGTGTGCGGTCGAGTGAGAGGCTCTCAAGTGTAAGCTTTGAGACAGCGACCCCTCCAATCTAACCATACTTGCACGGCGATTCATTCCTTTCAAACTGGGTCTCTCTCTATCTTTCCTTTTCTCTCGTTCTACACCAAGGTACGATTTGGGAGGACGCCAACATGACATCGCGGCTGATAGGCTTCGCCTTAGGAATGACGCAGTCGTAGCGTTTAGCGGGGAGATATTTGAGCTGATAGGAGACTTTCTCTTCGAGTTGACATCTCCTCTCGACACCAAAAGCGTGGAGCTTAACACCATATGCTGCGGAAAACCAAAGTGGGCGGACGTTCGTGGGTTTGTGATGGTCAACTCTAGTCTACGCAAAATGGGGATGGCTCGCTGGACGCGAGTTTTGATCGTACGAAGCTCTGAGGATTGGGACCAGGCTTTTCGGTATACTGAATGGGTTCGGTGAGCTGCCCGTAATCCTTTGATACGTTCAATGTGATACAACTCACCTTTTGTGTCAGCGAGCTCCATTGCCTTGACGGCGCGTTCTCCGGACCATACTCCAGAATACTGTTGCGTTTTCAGCGTCTATACACGGTCTCGGTTGATGCTCACAGTGACGTTGTCTCTGACACAATGGGTCGTTTCGCTTACCGCGATCTTGTCACTACGCTGCCTAGTTCGGTTCGACGGCTCGAAATTGCACATGCCCATGGCCCGGACATCAAGATTATTGAGCTAGCGAAAAACTATTGTCCCTTACTAGAAGAGCTTCGTCTTGGGCGTTGTACCATGTTCAACCGTCGCCCTGCCTGTCCCTTCTGGGAGAGGTTCGCTTTCGACCACGATGCATACATGTCGTTGGATGGAGCAGATGAATATGCAGTAGGTATCTAACAGTCCCCACAAGTAGTAGAGCTGATTTTTTCTCGCGTGTCAGTACTCCCTTTCTAAAGAGCTCAGCCCTATGAAACACTTAGTCGTTTTACAGCTGGGCGTTTACCTGATTCCGTCGACACTTGTCCTCATTCATCGGTTGTTTCATACACGCGACCTGCCAGTGCCAGCTCACTTCAGTTGGCAAGCTGCCCTGGATATCTTGAGTCGTGAGACTCGAGAGAACACTCCCGCTGATCAGCTATCGATGCTGATCTCGTTGCTACACGAACCTTCGTGGGGCGATCGTGACGAGAGCGCTTGTCGACTCTGCTGGGATATGACATCTCAAGCAACTCTCAATGCGGAGCAGAGCGCTGGCATTATTTTACAACAAAACATTCCGTCTCTTAAACAGATTGCCTGGATGAACTGGTTCTCCTCGGAGCATTTAGGACTGAGTTACGGCCTACGTTCAAAATAGCACCATTTTGTCCCAGATACAAATTATTTCAATCACCCCTCCACATATAATACACGACTGTATAGAATGTAACCATACCCTGTAACTACACCCGTAGAGAAATGGCCAGCTATACCATGATTGGTGTGTGAAGCCAATGAGATTGGTAAATCGAGCGCTTAGGACTTGCCATTTCAGCTTGCTTTCTCCCCTTAGAGCTCTTCGCTTAGGTTTTCCTCAAATTTCATGCTTCCACGATGAATGCCATGAAATGGGCTACGCGACTAGGTTAAAAAGAGCATCAAACCCTATAAGATCGTGGGTCGAGCGTAATACATACGAAACAATAGAAAGCAGAGGGTTAACTATTAGTCCATTGAATGCCCTACCGACCTCGTTATATGCGCAGTAAGGTTCAATCATTCTAGTGATTAATGCAAACTATCAACAAGGAAGCCGCCATAGCAGGCAAAATGCCAGTGGCTACATCGATACAACGGAAAATAATTCCCTGTTGAACCTAATGTTAATATGAAAAAGTCGTACCGAGCTTAAGGCCACCACGAAATTTTAGGTGTGGGGACTTTTAGATAGGCTAAAAACTGCACATCAAGAGTAAGAACCAATAGCGTGGCACTGGTTCCGAAAAGCAGGCGAAGTTGCGCAACAGTTACGCCTCATTACCTTGCACTTGGTCCAAACCAAACAAAGCTCCCTGGATCGGACCAAAGGACAGGCGATTCAAGGCTACGTGTCAACGTCGCTGCGCTATAAAATGTCAAGGATGCTAATCTAGTTCACGCTTTCTCCCTCACAACCTTAGCGGTTGCCCCATACCAAAAGAGAAGCGCTGGGCGCCTAAAAAAGCTCCGGGATCTTCCTCACCCCGATCCAGAGACTCGACCATCCTTATTTAGCCATGTCCGACCACATTGACACTCGTTTATCAGCTCAAATCACCGACTCACGGGTACGTAAAATGCATACTTCCTTGACCGGGCGGCTAACGAAGAATTTGATAGTCCTTTTCTCTCCTTTATTTTTTCTCGGCCAAACGCAAGCAAACTGAGCTTACAGCCCCTGTCTTTCCTCTCGAAATAATCGAACAAATATGCGAGTTTCTCTTTGCAATAGTCCCCCCAAAGAGCTATACCGACATCTCACTGCTCTCTCGGAAGCCGCTGTGGTCGGATGTTTCTGGATTCATGGGAACTGCTCCCGAGTTTCATGCGATGGGATACGTTCGATGGGTGCGGATACTCAAAGTTTGTACGCCAGATGACTGGGAGCGGATCAGCCAACTGGCTCATCTAGTGCTGTGAGTGCGCGTTCCGCTCCTGCCAACACACCCTTTGTTGACGTCGCCGGGATCACGTGGATCGAAGCGAGCTGGATTGCCTGGACGGCGTTTTCACGGCAAAGGTCCCCAAGGATATCCTCACCCGATTCCCCCATCTCCGCGCTGTATCGGTTAACGCTCATAAAGACGTCGTCCGCCAAGACTCTGGTCAGTTCGCATACCGGAGTTTGTTCAAGTCACTCCCTCCGAGTTTACTGCGGTTAGAAATTACTTGTGCTCATGGCCCTGACCTTAAATTCATCGAAGCCGCAAGAGATTCCTGTCCTGGCTTGCTTGTCCTGCGGTTGGGTAGGTGCACCATGTTCAACAGGTCCCCTGCGTGCGAATTTTGGAAGGCCTTCCCCTTTGATCATGACGCATACATTGCTGCTGTTGGGACGGACGACTATGCAGTATGTAGTCTCCTAACTCTATTGGATCCTTGTAATAGACTTAATGGAAAATGGAATTCTTGTATCCGTTTGGTTTGTAGCATTCCGTTGCTCAGGCGCTCGCGTCACTACCGCAGCTCAAAGCTCTACGACTGGGAGTCTATTTCATGCATTCAACAATCGTTCTAGCCCACCGCGTGTATCATATGAGGGGTCTAGCCGAACCTGTCCCGGTCGAATGGCAACAAGCACTCCTTGACTTACAAGGGACCCCTATCGCTGTACCCCCTGAGCGACCTGATTCGGCTCCGCTCGTAGACTTTTATCATCGTCTCGACGAGTCGGAGCTCAGCTTCGGTCCAGAGTCTTGCACCTCTTGTCATGAATCTTTCCAACCTTCCAGGGGAGCTGAACGCAGAGCCAACACCATCCTCAAGGAGCTCTTACCGGAGTTGGAGGTCGTGGAATGGATGGACTGGTTCTCCCCATCTCACACGGGCGTCAGTCAACACTCCGTAGGAAACATGGTGACCGCCCAGCCAACTGATACCCAAGAATGACAATTTTCGGCTCTCTCCGAAACACATCTTTTCGAAAATTCCCCATTCACTAGCATATATTCGTTCAGCCATTTGTCCTATTCTTATCGTCTATTAATATTCATAATCCTACTTTCTGTCTTTCACTGCGTAAATAGATAACCCGGGCACTTTCTTATACCCCCAAGTTACGCCTGATTACATCGGAGCTTATAGCCCCTATTCATTTTATTTAGTTAGTAATGGTCTAGTATAGCATTCGTGCAGTTGCACATTCGCGCTACTAACTCGCATGTTCTCTTCCGGTCGACCCCATATCTTAATGGTGCTCTTTTCATTAAGAAAAAATATCCCACATAGTTTGGAATTTCCATAGAGGATACCCACAACAACTATCAACGCGTCCCTATTCCTTTCCCTTAAACTCGCCTCAGTCCTGTCGTAGTATTGATCCAATCACACATGCTGCAACATATGCATAGTGGACATATCCGGAACAACCCCCTTTTCATGTATCAGCCAGTGCACAAGTTCCGTGTGCTTGGCCTTTACAGCCGCAAGCAACACCTTACTCGTAGGTTGCACCCTATCTGCCACTCGCCTTCGCTTGCCGCCCTTGACTTTCCCCGGCCGTTCATCCAGCAAGCCAAAATCCCCATCCTGAGGTTCGACTAGTATCTTCATCGCATCCATATTTCGGCCGTCGCAGCGACTTGGAACGGTAAATAATGCGATACTCCGGGATCCGCGCCCGCCTGAAGCAGAAACCAGAGAAGTGGGTACTGCGCCGGTTCAACGACATTGAAAGTGCAAAGGCGGATTCACGTTCTGGGAATACGAGAGTGTACCTGGAGCCGAGCTGTTCGAGAAACTCCAGCGGGTTCGAGCTCGGAGGGCTTGAACGGTAACTCTAGTTTGAGGCGGAAAGGGGGCTGGGTTTATGTTGTATGAATTCAGGTTGGGCGTACAAGCTCCGGAGCCACTGCGCCAAGGGAGGCGCTTAGCGGCCGTCAGTGGTTGACAGAACAGAAGGCGAAGCGAGGTAGGGACATGTGCCCGATTGCATCTATTGCTGGTCGGAGAATTCATATTAGGTTGACTCGGCAAGAACGGCTCAAGAAGCAGAGATTGAACTTGGCCCGTTTCATAGTTTTCCGGGTGAGTTCTAGTATCGGTAGAGGATAAAGTCCCTACAGGCGGCAGTTGAAGCGCGGTTAAAGATGCAAAGTTTATATAAATTTGTATTCACATCTAGTATTATGGTTCGACGTGCTATGATTATACGACCTTGCCGTCGCATCTCTCATTTTGTGGACTCTGTCAACCGTATCTCCGTAGCCCGTAATTTGTGCTATCGTGAGTCCCTAATAAAACCCTCCGAGGATGTTTTGTAACATGACCATCTTAGATATCAAGAACCCTTTAAGTCCCTCATCTATTCCGTTGTGTTTGCACCGGCGGGCATATATATGTAGTACATATATATGCGTCCAGAATAATACCCGTCGTTGGACAAATAGTCACCCTTGTCTGTACATGACGTATATATCACCATTCTCGATGTATGTAATCGACTATCACAGGCTTGTACTAGTGAGAATAGCCTCAAACTCCTCCGATAGTGTTTGTGCGCTAGGGCGAGTAGCGGCATCCGGCTTCCAACACCTTTGCATCACACCCCACACAGCACTCGAAATAGGGTGCTTGAGATCGAATGACTCGCTTCTTGCAGGTAGCTCTTTCTTCATAATCATTCCCGAGGCAATAATTGGGTTTGGATCGTATGGGACACTCGCAAATTGTGCCTGGCCCCAGCAGGTCAATTCCACATGTAGATGGTACGCTCGACTCGTCCCTACCTCCAGTGCTAGGCAGCCAAATGCCCAAATATCAGAGCTTGTTGTAGAAGGATTACCTTCATGTATCTCTGGAGCTTCCCACTGCAAGGTACCCCATTGATCCTCTGGCCCATCGTAGCAGGTACATTCAATGCGAGAAGACCCAAAGTCGCAAATCATGGCGACATCTCCCAAATCGTTGACGAGGACATTGCTCTACTTGTTCAACTTGAGGTCAGATTGAACTGGCGAGTGCTGTTTAGTCATACCGCTTTCAGATCTCCATGTATAATAACCATTTTATGCATGTAAGCCAATCCGCGAATGATGCAACTTAGCTAACCGATAAGATTTCAGGATATTCAAGGGACGTAAAGAGAGAAAAGATACCCTACTAGCTGAAGCCGTTTGAAACGATCGGGTTTCTCATTGCGCAAAAACTGGCACCAATAGACATGATAAACACGAAGTCAGATATCGGTTTAATTTCGCTTACATCATCCATGCCCCCGTTCTTGTAGTACTCACAAACTGGCCACGGAAGCACGTATCGGTGATTAAATTCGTCGTCTTCGCCATGTTGGTATGATGCGACCACGCCCAGAAAAGGAACAACATTCGGGTTGCTGTTGTTGTTCAAGATCTTCCATATCTCGAGTTCGTTATCAATTTTTTTTTGCAGTTGCTAAAACCATCCTTTAAATTGAACACTAACATTCTGGAATTATACACATACCTCTGCATCCAACGAGCGACGACGACGGAAGCATTTGACAGAAGTCTGTATATTATTAGCCCAACGTGGGCAGACTTGGTCACATATTGCTTACCCTTCTAGGAGGTTCTGCCTCGCTCAGTTTCAGCCTACACAAGCCTGTATCACGACATGACTACGTGGGTATGGGTATCACCATGATTCACCAGTAAAGATCAGCCCACCCTCCGCCACGATACGGGCCTTCCATGCGACCTTCATACTGGTGAGGCAAGAATTCAGCTAGATCTTCAGAGATGTTGTGGTAATCTACGTTGCATGACTGTGTCGAGTCCATGGGTGGGTTGGCTAGGGTATGCGTCGCTTACAGTAATCGTGGTTTATATCATCCAGGAGATGCATTGTCACGTGATACTACGGAAAGCGCTCATGGGCTGGGCAAGGCCCAGGCAACACGCTGGGGGTCGGCAACCGCCCAGTACACGTGAGCGAAAAGTGTCCAAGCAAAGTGACCCACCCAATTGGCAATATGGTGCCATCAAGTGCCCCAGCGTGCGCCGCAAGTTTTCTCGTCCGCAACAGCAGCCAGCACTCCAAGACAGCGCTCTTAATTCATGATAAAGTGATCGGAGGACGACCGACTTCCTTGACTTCGCTTATATGCTGTAACTCGCAAGTTAGTTTTTGTTTCTTAGCGTTCAGCAGATGAAAAAGTAAAAGAGCAAGTAGCCCGTCCTCCAGTACTAGACTATAACCTTTAAAACAGCCTACATAGCGTACTTTGATACCTAACTCAAAACAAGCAGTAGCGTGTAACCTTCCTCTGTGTTGCCGCGCTTATCACGATGAGACAACCCGTAGTGACTAGAAGTTAAATTCCATAGCAGTCTTCTCCTGAATCAACCACCAGGCGAATCTGTCATCTCACCCAGCTCCACTAGACCCTCGTACGCTGGCTATTACCATTCACTAAAACTCTACCTGAGTGAAGGTGACAAAAAGCTGATAGTTTGAGGCTGGCACGTGAAGACTGAGGTTTGTGATTACCTTAGTCATCACTGGTGGGACACTGTTTGAGACCATGAGACGTAGTATTTGTCACAAGCTACCATGAGAGACCCACGTGACCTTGATGGATCACAATTGACCCCAGCCCCTCCCCCATCATGTCCCCTCACCGCGAACTTAGTGACCTTCAACCATCTAGAAGTAGTATGAATTGTGTCTGGTTAGCTCGTGGTGCTGCTGCAGACATATGGAAGTGCGTAATCCCACCTGTAGTAAACGCTAATTGACCCAGCCACGTATAGGCTCTCTTATGGAGACATCCAGGTATGATAGTTTTGATGGATGGACGCCAATTCAAGGCCAATTCAAGGCTCTTCTCCAGCGTATACGCAAGGATATTCGTGTCAATCAAAAATGTTTGGTGCTGGACTCGCTCGATAGCACTCCTGACCCACAAGTTTGTTACGGGTTGAAGTGCAATTTATTGTATTGACGAAGTTGTATAGTCCTTCCACGACCTGTGGAGCGAATTCCAAGAGGTACGGCAGTCTTCCTTTATAAATACAACCTGCTAAGTGCTACCTCTCGCAGGAATACCGCGCCAAGGTCGAGAAATGGTCCTCCCTCTGTCATCCTAATGTCATCCGGGTCTTCGGTTTTGTCGATGACAGTTTAACTCTCGAAGTCGATTATTGTGCATATGGGTGTGTGCGAGATGTGAGTTCTCATAAATCAGCAACCTAGATCATGACTCAAACTGTTCCTAAAAACACAAGTATTTAAAATCGCCCCCACAACCAGTCGATAAAGCCGCAATGGTGAGATGACCTTTGCTGTCGGCTATTGCTCAGTTAACACAATATTAGATTATTGACGTCATAGCTGGTCTACGGTATCTTCATGAATATGATCCACCAATCGTCCATGGTAATATCAATGCGGTATGTGGTTCTGCCTATATGGCCTTTAACGTATTGACATTTCCCCAAGGGGAAGCTGTTTGTGATCCATAGTAGAAAGACTGTGGTAGGAGAGTTCGGGCTCGCCGCACTTTGTTATCCGTTTGCGGCTCACGTACCATCAATTTCATACACCGGGTTCAGTCGTTGGCTTAGCCCCGAATTACTTGGCTACGATGCCGACGATATTGCCCAGCCAACCCTAGCCTCCGACATTTGGGCTTTGGGATGCACATTATTCGAGGTACGAACGCTTTGTCTTACAATAAACCCGCTATTGACGAACTTGCGACGGGGCTTAAGATTCTCACTGAGACCCTTCCATACTCCAAGCAGAAGCGGGACATCCAAGTGCAACGCCAAATATTGTCTAGGCAACCTCCTGGCTATTGTGGCGATGAGCTAAGGGCCTCGCCATTGGGAGTTTTTTGGCCAATCGTGGAGTCTTGTTGGACTTTCACGCCAGCCAATCGACCAACTGTGTTAGCCTTAGCTGGAGAAATTTGTAGGCGGGCTCCGCTAAATCCGGATATTATATCGAATGTCTCGCGCCAACTTAACATTGTAACAAATCTTGTCTCCGAGGCTACTGTTGATACGGTATTTGGCAGTTCTTCACATAGCCAATTTCCACTGACACTTTTTCATGTGATGGTCTCTATGGATATCATCGCCAAAGAACGATAGGCCCAACGCTATAGTCGCTGGCCGTACTGCAGACCGACCAACTATAATATCTTCCTCGACGGTAAGACTTGTCTTTGTAGCTGCTCCAATAAAATCAACACTTAAGGTACGCTAGCAACCACGAGAGGTCATTGATATCCTTGCCCGTCACGGCTGTCGTGACTTGAGCAATGATCTCGATTTTTTATCGTGTCAAAAGTCACTAGCTTCGGAGAGCCAATTTTACGATCTTTACCATGCGACCCTCAAGGGAGGCACTCGAGTAACGCTGAAGGCGAGGAAATGGCTTCGCGGCGTCTCGGATATCCCGGAGTCAATTTATTCACAGGTCAGTCCCGAAACGCACACAGTTTAGTTAGGCTTCTCAGTCAGCTTTTAGCATGCGGGACAGGAAGCTTATATATGGTCGAAATGTCGCCATAGGAATATTTTAGAACTGCTTGGTCTAGCTATGTTCCGAGACAACATTGCTATGATATCGCCTTCAGTGGAGAATATGAACCTCGAGACGTACGTTCTACTGCACCCTCACGCAGATCGTATTCGCTTAGTGAGTACTTCGATATCACCCGGATGCACCAGGCTGATCGAGCTCGGCTTAGAGTACTGATGTAGCAGAAGGGCTTGCTTATTTGCATAGCAACGAGATTGTAAGTGGCTTTTGTATATGTTGGTTGGCTTTGAGTAATATTAGATAAGGTACACGGCGACATCCAAGCGGTAGTTAACCCAAGTTATGCTTTTATAGCTGTCATCTGAACAACTGATGCAGGCAAACGTGGTCGTCTCATACGGTGGCACCGCGATGCTTACTGATTTTGGCAGCGCAATTATATCAGATGCTCCGCTACAGTTTTTGAACTCACAAGCAAGGCTTGGACGCGTCACGAAGTGGATGGTAGGTTGTGGATAGTTTAACCGAGATTTCATTGACATTTGTCGCTTCAGGCGCCCGAGCTGCCTTCTAGAGCGAATGTTCCCAACGACCGGTCCGATGTTTATGCACTAGGAATGGTAAGTGGCAACTGAGCTGATTTGATGTCAAACCTAACTATTGGAATAAATCGAAGACAATTCTGGTAAATTAAAAATCCTTTTCCCACGCCTACTCTGAAACATTTTGCAGGAGATAATTATTGGTAACATAAGGAATCCCAATCAAGTCGAACCCGCGCCTGAAGACGTGGCCCACTCAATTCGGTTATCAGTACTACCCGAACGGCCGGAAATATACATACCAACAACCAGTCAAGATGGCGAGAGACTGTGGTCAGTCTTGATATCGTGCTGGTCGCATGAGCCAGCCTTTCGTCCCACTGCAGCCTTGGTTCAACAAACGGTAAACAGCTTAATTCAATACTCCATATACTTCTCACTTTCCTCATTTGTTTCCTCTGATTGTTGTAGATGAAAACGGTCACAAGAGCTGGGCTCGTATCCCGTGTTTGAGGTCACTGCTGTGGGTGTGTACTGTTAACCGGAGAGTTTAGGGGAATAACACCAGGTGTGTAATGCTATTACTGCCCCGGCCGATTTTTTGACTCAACGATTGGGATGCGAAACATTGCCATTGATCTGTCGCGGCGTAACAGAAGAATTGCTTGCTACCGATTTCTGTGATTCTTTAGATTCGCACGGGCTATCTGTAAAGGCGTTGAATGGCCACTAATGCAATAGTGTAGAGTCTAGGATTTTACGATCGTACTAATTCCCAAATCCATCATAATAAGACGGCCGCCACTCTTTTATACCTATACATATTGTGGTCTAAATAGCGAGAATTCCCAGTGACGAGAATAGTGCAACCTACCGAAAGGTCATACCATCATTTACTCAAAAATCTAGTCGGGTACCATATAGCTTTGATGTCCACTAAACAGGACCAAAGCCCCTTCCAGCCCATACCACACATAATTGGTATACATACAGGGTCTTGCAAAATGAACGAGACTCGCTTTTTCTGGCGTAGCCTCTGGTGTCGGGGGTCATGAGCTCAGGTCAGGCATGTGACTTAAGGCAGAACGCGAAGCGCCGAGCCTTTGTCGACGGCTCCGGCTCCTCCAACCTTGCAGAAGCCGCGCAAAATAGTTATCGTTAGGTTACGAGACCATCAATAGGGCTCGTTAATTGTTTTACCGCTTCAATTTCAGTATATATAACATAAAAACATCCACCCAATATAACACCCAGATAGTTGGAGAGCATACCCACTGTTCTCAATCCATCCTTGAGCATCTTCTGGAGTGATGGCCATAAGTACTTGATGAATCAACCATGGTCGAGCGTCTGGGTCCACGAATTGGGGGGGGAGGGGGCGTGTTCCGTTTCAACCATGCTTTCATCGAGGAGAAAGCTTGTTCTATGGGGTTCATGTCGGGAGCATAGGTTGGAAGATAGCAGAATTTGGTGCCTGCCCCCATGAAATTATTATATAGAGAGTGTAAGCAGTGTATAAGTGCCAGACGTACTGCATTCAACCTCGACAATTTGTCGAATCACGTCATCATGATGGATTATGCAATTGTCGCATACAAGTATGCTGCGGAGCAGTGTGTTATGCTCGGTGAAGGGGTTGAGAAAAGGCGCCTTAATGAACTTTGTGTCGACCCAGATAGTATACGCTAAAGAATGTATGTGCCCACCGCATGCCGACGCAAAAAAAAATGAATTAACAGTTCTTTGTTTACCGCACCAACAAAGACCTCAACTGCAACAATACCTTCGGTTGTGAGTACAGTCACGCTCCAGATTAGGGATACTGGCAGTTATACATAGCCCCCCGTGATGCATGCGGCGTTCTGAATTGGCAATTAAGCAATCCAGTAACGAGTCGCAGCTTTCCTGCCGTTGCTGTATAACTATGCCACCGTAGAGACCATACGAGAGACTGAATGGATCCTTATCAACTATCCAAGACAGCGAGGTGTTGGAGATTTTGCTGTCTGGACAGTGTAAAAAACAGTTTCGAATGTCCTAATAAATGTATTTGAAATAATCAATTCCGAGATGATGCGTGACCCGTGCTTATTCATGCGACCAAACCAATGCGTGATCTGGAGCGCGACTGTAGTGGTAAGACTGAATATTTTACACCATGGTTGAATGCTGCGTGCATCACACATGCATGCCCGGACTCAGACCATCCATGGTCCCGAACACCTGTTGTATCGTTCACACCACTTTCGTCGAGCCAGGCAAAGGACGAGGCCGAGAAGCGTCCCCATCACGCAATCCAGGCGGCTCTGCTAAGTTCTTTTCACTCCAGAACTTCGTGGGCCACAACCTTGTGAGTTATGTTCGAACGGTTCAGTGTGCGGGACATGGTAGATGAGCTAACAGCCATTCCCCGTGATTGTTCGAGTAAACCAGTCAGCTCGTTTAGAGAAGAGTAGGACGAGCTCGTGAGACGGAGGTCGTGTAGCCTTTGTTGGGTGTAGATAATTTGCGTGGCCGACCAGTAGGACGAGCGAGTGGATTATGTACCACCCCATATGTTCTATGTAGTCTCAAGACCTCAAAAACGCGAGAACCAGAGCGGCCAGAAGCTACGACACATTGGTCAATACTCCACCCAAGCGTCGTACGCCAGTAGACAATCCGTTCACGTAGTTCCTGCGAGATTGGAGGAGCCATCGTCGTCGACAAAGGCTCGGCGCTTCGCGTTCTGCCTCAAGTCACATGCCTGACCTGAGCTCATGACCCCCGACACCAGAGGCTACGCCAGAAAAAGCGAGTCTCGTTCATTTTGCAAGACCCTGTAACTTCTCAACGAGCTTGAAGCTTTTCACGCGTCTGGGCTGGCCAAAAAGGGGCTAGACTGTGAAGCGGTGCAAGCTATGCAATACAACCCGATTCATCCTGACCTCGTGGCAGTCAATGATATGCCTTTTAGGGACGGGCTCGAAGCGCAGAGCGCGTCGAGCCTGACAGACAAAGAGACAGACGGGCTCAGCGAGCGAAGAAGCAGGCTGAGGACGAACATCGGGAATCGCACATCTATATACAACGGAGATAGGGGTGGGAGAACGATGACAAACAAACAACGGCCGCCAGGGACAAGAGAGCCGTGCATACGGCCGGGTCACGTGCACCCTGGCTCAACTAGTGTTGGCGACGAGCACGAGGGACTCGACACTCACTCGAGCGTGCACTCGAAAAGAAGGCTTTTTCGCAGTGACGAGTGACAGCGAGCGGTCATTATATAATACTACGAGCGCTTCGACGCTCGCACTTGACAGCTAATGACCAACTCTCGCCCTCAAGGTTTTGTTTGCGCCAGTTTATATATGAGAATTTCGAGCGTCCTCACACTCGAAAGAGTTGACAGCGAGTATTTGTAATAAAATCCGAGCGGCGAGCGTGAGGACGCTCGTGCTCGCTCGTCGCCAACACTAGGCTCAACAGGGCTCATAAAGATACGGGTGTCTTCCCATAAGAAATACCGCGATGCTAGACTGGGCTAAATTGTTCCTTTCGGCTCGGGTGGAGACGGACCGAGTCTCAAATCAGGGTTCAGCCTTTAAACGGCCGACCCTGTGGGGGTCGGCAACCCCATAGTAAACGTAAGCAAAATCTGTCCAGGCATAGTGTGACAAACCATTGGCAATACGAGACAGAATGGCATTTTTCATAGGCCGGACATTCAGCACACACTGTGTGCATTTTATAAAGGTTTGAGTACTCAAAAAGTCACGAGAAAAGGCTTTATGTAATCTACCCTAAACAAACTAATGTTACCAACTCTGGTTCTGCTGATAGAGATTGAAACCATGCCTTACAGGTCCGAGAAAAAATGTTTGTTCGGGACCATTCCTTCTACAGGTCTGTCTCAATGCGTATACTATGTGTTATACCACATATTTGAGCTGTGATGAAGCTGAGAGTTGTTGCGAAGATGTGAGCACCTCCTAGCAAATCCACTGCTTATATCACCTTGCTTGCCAAGGTCCCCCCCGGAATTGTCCCATCGAAAAAATGACGGGTCCAAGGGTTCTCTTTGTAACTAGAAGCGGCCCTTGACCAGGGCCCCTTGACCTTGCTTCTGCCTGGGGGGCCAGAGGAGCTCCGTGCAGACACTCTGATCAAGTTTACAGCACAACACAATATGCTTCGCCTCCGTTTCAATCAGACAAGTATTCGTTTGTTTGTTAAATAGTAGTTGGAATACAGACGTTGCACCAATTCAAATCATAAACCGCGCTGCCGGGATACAAGCTACTGGGGCGAGCGCAACCGTAGCCGAGACACATCCGTCAAACAAGCTCCGAGGACGGAAAGAGCCGTCAGGCCAAAGCATATATGCAGAAGAAGCGTACAAGCAGATCTCGAAGTTCTTAGTCACGTAATATAACCGCTCGGCGGCCAGTGCAACGACCTACATATCGATCAGTCTTTACAACAAGTCAAAGATAAGTCAGACACTTGCTTTCAATCAACCGAGGGCCCAGAGGTCAATGCCCCAGCTAACGTCTCGGAGGCCTGACCAATGTCTCCAGGGAGCTCGGTGGAGTCAGTGCCGTCCAAAGCGCGCTCGATAAACCCATTCACATCTTCTTGGATAACGCGAAATCACCGTCTTGGCGCCGTTCCCACTTTGTTCAGCCAACTGCACCCAGGTTTGAAGATGACAGCGACGATCCGGAGCCGGAAGACGAGAAACCAGGGCGATTGGTGTTGGAGGTGAACATGACGGACTCCAGGTTGATTTCAACGACTTCGGAGTCGTTGACACCAGCAAGGACGCCCCGCACGGACATCATTGTACTCTTTGCGGGGCTGCGCGAGTTGCCGAATCGGCCAGTCGAAGGAACTAATACGATGATAGTGAAAGGCATTGAAGCGCGAGCCCGTGTAGATGACCAGCGCATATAGTGTAGAATAGAACCAAACAACCTTACCGGTTAGAAAGGATGTCGGCGGACGCCTAGTGCTTGCGCGCCGCCAGTCATCTTTGATACCTAACGTCGCAATTAGAATTACCTAAAAGTTCACAGGTCGTAGCTACTAGCTTGATTGATACTTGACGGTGCACAGCGTAAAAAGAGAGAATCTAGGGGCAGATGGTCCAATAAACATGAGTAAGCGGAAATCGAGTTGATATTCCAGGTCGTATCGAGTTTTACAAGACACGCGGCCATTCAGGATAGAAAGCTAAGGGATTAAATGAGGAGTGGCAGCTGCAAGGTTGCATTGGAGCGACGAGCGTGAAAAGAACCCCGGAAAATGGACCACGGCGCAGCCTACGCTTTCCAAGACTTATACTGTACTGGCGGTGGGAACCTCGGTGTTACATAGGGCCGGGCGGTGGCGGTACTTGAGGTGGTGCTGGACCGCTCACGTGATTTAAATTGCACGTTTGGGCGACCTCATTTACACCCCTGGAGTGACCTTGCAGAAGCAAGGTGATCAGGTCCCTGACGCTGTTTAGTTACTTTGAATGCTCAGGCACGGCGACCCACAGCATCTAGTTTTATGTTTATCTATAACGAAGGTTTTACGAAGCTAAGCAGGTCATGATACCCGAAAGAGTTTCAGACAACATGTCGGTAATAGATGGACGAGTCTGAACAAGTATATGAACCAGATAATCCCAAATTATCTCGAGCTCCCAGCCCCGTTTTGTCTCGTTGTCCAGGTTTTTGAGTCGCCAGTCCTCGTCTTTGAGCTCCTTATAAGAGGCGGGTCCACCAATTCTCGCCTCCAACACTACCCACGGTATATCCAGATCTTGTGGGCACGTCGAGACTTGAGCGAACCGTAGATCAAACTCATTCACAGCGGATCCTCTAGTCGCGGTAGATGAGAGTTATAGTCCCATAATCTAATGATACGAGCTCACACACGTGAAGCACACCCGGCTAACTTATCTCACAATATAAATCCCTAGAATCCAGATAAGTCCAAACCGTCGTGTCTAAGCTTCACCTCCGTTCCACCTTACTGTTCAAGCTTCTTAATCGTTTGTGCTTGCTAATTTCGTAGGCAGATAACTGTAAAGTAGAAAATAAATGTCTCTTATCTTAAACTGTTAGACAACGTGATGTAGGTGTCACCTTGCTTGTCAAGGTCACTCCCCGGTCGAGGTTGCAGGGTCCATGACGGGTCCTCCTAACCCTGAGTCACGTGGGTAACGTGAGATCGGCTGGGATTTTGGCTCCTGCAGCCTTTCCGAAGTACCACTGATCTAAGTGTTCAGGTCATTAAAACTGAAGCGCGCCACATTTTGAAACATTGAGAGCCTGACCCTATAGGGCATTGGCTGCATGCCCTAGCAAGCATATATTACCCCCTCGGGCTGTCGCAACATCCCGTACTCATTGGCCGCTTCGTGCTATCATGTAGCATTTTCGGGTAATAGATAGGTATAACTCATAATCCCGAAGCGAGGCGGTGCCGAGCGACCACAGGGCCACTCCGGCTACGAGGTTACGCTGCAGTTGTAAATTGGGAATCTATGATCTGGAGCGAGGCGGAGCCGAGCGACTAAATCAACCTCCTCGCACCCTCAGATCTCGCCCATTATTCCAGAACAAATAGCCTGAGCCTATTATCGTATTAGAAATGTATAACCTGGTAAATGAGCCGTATGGTCACTTATAAATAGGTATTTTCTGTATGCGTCACGAGTGAGCCGTCATAAGTCGTAGAGTTCCGATGCACAAAATTGCTGTTTTAGTTCATCCCCGTGATAGAGCCAGTATCCTTATTTACTACCGACTGTTTATTCATTTTGCTCACGTCTCAGCTTGTACCTTGCGTGCTAGGCTGTTCGAAATGACAAGCAAGGTGTGTTTCAGCCTAGCACGTAGTCGTGCAGGCGCTTCCCCATCATTCAATAGTGCGACGTCTCTGGGTGACGACTGCTCGGACCATAACATACTGAGTATGACATGCCTAGTTGACTGTTGAATCTTGGGGAGCGTGGGAACGATTAGTCGGAATAACCGGGCCATGAAATTATTAGAAAAAGGACGCCAGCGGCGAAATATCCGCATTGTGTGCCTGGCCCGCCGCAGGCGCTGGGATAAGCATGGTGGCGAGCTTGCTCGCCACCATGCTCCCCTAGTCATTCGAGTGTAGGCAGGATACTTTACAACGACGTACCCCACTGTTACAGGTAGCTACTATAGGGATGTATTTATTTTGTTTATAGACCGCGAATGTACCACGTTTTTCCCGCTTACTAGCCACCTCGCTCCCAAGTCCGAGTCGAATAAACCCACTTGTGGAACATGTTTTGTGCGTATATGCGCGTATATTGTGACGCTATGCTGTGTCTAGTCTGCTACGTAACCCGACTCGGCATAATCTCTCTTGTCATTCTCATACTATTATATGAGACCTGGCACTACCATATGCTGGTCTTGTGTTTCGAGGCCACCATTAGATTATCATACACACCGTCGAGTTCTCACTCTACCATTAAAATCAGCTGTGTTGCGAAAGCTTCGAGGTAGGATAATCGTGCTGGGCCCGGCCATAGTTCAAGGCATACGCAAGCTGATAAAATGGGCTCAGTAGATTAGTGTTGTTGTACGAGCAGCGCTTGTTTCCCCCCCTTCGAGGTTCTCAGTGCTGTTGTTTCTTTTCTTCTACGTGTCTTTGGTTCTTTCTAGTTCGCAATTTCTGTAGCATTGATCGCGATACAAGTTATGTATTTGATAGGACCCCAAGCAAGCAAGGTGCATCGCCCGGTCACGGGCACTTATCAATAAGCGGACTCGCATGAGTAATACTTGCCGGGCCACCCTCTTGTCTCTCTCACTCGAACCTTACCACGCCAGAACAATGCCAATATACAGCTTGTGTACGCACAGGGGTCGCTTGCTATCTCAGGGCGCTCAGGTTAAGAAGACATGGATGCTCTTGACTCGGATACTGTAACTTACGTAGCCCCCTCCTATCTGAACATGAGTGAAAACGCCGATGAGCATTTAGATAGAAGTATAAAGGAGTTGAAACAACTCAGAGCGAAGTATAAGTATGCTATGCAACGAGAAAAGTGAACTAAAGTGAAGGTCAGAGCTTTGTTACAGTGATGAAGTAATGTTTTGGCCGGATTTATGCGCTGAAAAAACTCATTTGCTGTCTTTTAGACGCTATATGTACACCAGCATTCATTATCTAGTATGTAGCTGCCGAAATACGACCTACACGCTCCAAGTAAGATGTCAACTAGAGAGGTTTATGTTTGTCAAATCACGTGATCTGGACAAAACTCTTCTATTGGTTACCGACCTCCAGACCCCGCTCTCCCGTCAGCGCATACGGAAAGGCTTTTACGGAGCTGTCTAAATGTTAGTAGTCGAATGTACATATTGTACGAATAATAGTGTATTACATATATGCACATCACTGCATTACAAGGCAAGAGATTAAGCAAGGGTTGGAACAGTTTTTGAGAGAGCTTCAACCTCCTTGTCCCTATTTTCAGCTATATACGGCTCCTAATGACTTCGTACCATGTACATTATAGGTAAGCATTGACTTATCAGAGCTACAAAACCAATTACATTTTGTCTGGGCGCATACAGTCCACTTTCAAACTTTACACTTGGCTAAATACATGGCTAAATCGTTTACGATGGGGGGAGGGCCCGGAGGGGGGAGATCCTAAATCGGCCCGTCTATTGCCGATTTACGACCTCTGCGACCCAGGCTAAACTGCATCCGACTGATGAGTCATATGCTTCAGGGTTCAGCTTGTGTGTCGGCTCGGCGTTTGACGTCTAGCCAACCTGCCAACGCGTTTAGATCCCGCCGTATTCCTTACGGGAAGACACCCATGGTTTGCTCGCTACCAACTCGTTGCAGCAGGCCTTCCAAAGTAACTGTTTGAGAGCGCGCGACCAAGTCCCGCAAGCACAACAAGCACCTGACTAAGAGGTACGAACACCAAAGGGGAGAGCCTGATGACGAAGCTTGAGGCTATCGGGCGAGAATCAAAAAGCCAGATATGCTTCGCTTCGGCACTAGCACACTCGCAGTTTCTCGCAAACGACGAGTATACTCAGTACTGCGAGCGCGCCGGAATGCCGAAATACAGGTATACCGGCCAAGTGGGAACGCGGAAATGCGAGTGCGAGCACGCAGGAATGACAGGAATGGGAGGAAACCGGGCTGCAGGTATACGAGAACGTAGGAAAACAGCAAAGGACGGCGATATCACCTACAAGACCAGCTTGAGGTTGGATTCGGGCTAGTTGTGGCCCAGTGCGAAGTGGCTGTCGACGCTGCTCGAGTTCCAGATAACAGTGAAACGGGCAAGGGGTAGAAAAGAAAAAATGGGTGGGTGGAGTGTTGGTTGGAGGCAGGCTATAAACAGTGGGGGGAGGAGGAGCGGCGATGGTGCGGGGTATAGACTGTGGGCGACGCTCCCGTCTCGGAAGGCTAGATCGAGGTGGAAAGTAGGAGATGAGCGCTCGAGACACGTAAGCTCCGGACAAGACAAAGCGACTACGATGTGTGGCGCTCGAGGCACGGGCGCGCGCAGTCTTTTCAATAGTCGGCTTAGATGCGGAAGTTGAGCCTTCACATGAAGCTAACCGACTACGATGGGTAGTGCTCGGAACGCCAAGTTGCGAAGAGCTCCTGATGGATACATAAAGCTGGAGATTGTCTCTCAGGCGACACGGGGCGAGCGTGATGAGTCTTGCTAGAAACTTAAGGGCGAGGAGCGTCCCGCAAAGATGGCATTGACGCCAGAAGGAAACCATTGAAGGGAATAGACCGGTTGCGACGCGTGGTCTTGAAAGATTAGAGGCAGGGTAAGCTTCCTATGGTGGAAACTGGCGCCAAAAGCGAGCCTTTCGAGGAGGTCGAGCGACTACGATCAACGCGGCTAGGAACCTGGAGGAGAGAAGTGTCTCTCAGAGGTGGTGCTGAGGTCGACATTGATGGCTCCGCCAAGAGTGAGCAACTGCGATGCGTCGCGCTCGGAGAATGCCTACGGGGAGCCTCCCTAATCGATGACGTGGAAGCTGAGATGGAAGCCATCGAAGAGACAGAACGACCGCGAAGTGTTGTACTCGGAATCGGGAGATAGGGCGCATGCGGGAGAGGCAAGTTCTAAACAGTCGAGAACGGACGAAATAGAGCCACTCCTGTGGAGCGAGCTATCTTTCTCAAAAATACCTGGCAGCATTAGTCGCGGCAGAGGCATCCAAGATCGACGAGATCGAGTCCTCCGAGCTCAATGAGGGGCTATGATACATTGTCGAGGATGTTGACGTGCGAGTTACTGGTTGGCCAAGGCCCGGACCAGCCGGACGAGAGCGCGATCAACGCAGGATTCTGCATCACTCGCCTCTGAGATATTTGTCAGGGCCGGCGAAGGGAGTGTGGGCGGAAGCTGGCGAGGAGGGCGAGTAGTGGCCAGAGGGGGTGAGGAGAGGCAATTGAAGGGGACAGGGGGGGCAATGAACTAGTGCGAGGTCACCTGGAGCTCTTCTCTGCCGGGGACCGTTGGCATTGTAGACGGTGGACGTTCGGGCGGCGTCGACAGAGCCTTGCGCACGGTCGGCGGTCAGGGTCCTTGGTTTGGGTCAATCAGCAAGCGGTGGACTGGGCGTGTTTGCGGTTGTCTCACCTAAATGAGTCACGTGCAAGTACTCCATCACACCCAACCTCGACCACCATCCGGCCCGCTTCGCCCTTTGGTCCCACCGCTGCTCTCTTGTTCTCTTGTCCTCTTGTCTTCTCACCCGGTGTCGATCACAAGGCTCATAAGACACTCCTGCAAGTGCAGGTGCTCTTTACCATTTCCTTACCACCTCTTCTTCCAACCACTGCCCCAGCTTCGCCCTTTCGTCTTTACCGCTGCTCTCTTTTTTTCTTGTCTCTTCACCTGGTGTCGATAACAAGGCTCATAAGACGCAATTTGGCAATAATCTACAATGATAAAACAACCTCAGCTTGACATCATCTCGTGTCGAAATACCATGTGCTTATCCCCCGGCCGCAACCCGAGCTTGAAAGTATTCTGCGTCGAAATAAGCGGGAATATCCGTACGCTCCCGAACGAAATAATCGAGCGTATTTGCGCGTTTCTCTTTACACCACCTTCTACAAAGAGCCATGACGACACTCCTGTTATCTCTCATAAACCCCCCTGGTCCGATGTCTCTGGGTTTATGAACGCTTCTCCCGGACTTCATGCGATGGGATTCGCCTGGTGGATGCGAGTGCTCAAAGTACGCGGAGCGGAGGATTGGGAGCTAATGGCTCGTTCTCCCCGCCTTTCCCACTGGGTATTGTAAGTATGCATGTTCAATGATAAAGCAGTTGAATTTAATGCCAGTTTGGTTACATGGTAGTGAGCTCGTTTGTTTGGATGGTGCCTTCATTGCAAAAATCCCCGAACTCTATATCCTCGACCGATTCAATCATCTTTGTGCTTTATCCATCGACGCTCATAGGGATTTGGTTCACGATGATTCCAGTCAATTTAGATATCGGAACTTAATAACGGCACTTCCCACGAGTTTGAGGCGCCTGGAGATCCTTCGAGCCCATGGTCCCGACATCGGAATAATAGCCGCAGTTCAGAAATATTGTCCAGACTTGGAAGATTTGCGATTAGGACGCTGTACGATGTTCAATCAGCCAGCTTGCCAATTCTGGAAGCAATTTCCGAACGATCACGACTCGTATTTCTCCAACCGAGGAATCGAAGGTTATGCAGTAAGTGTGTTTGCAATCTATCAGGGTTTACGGTAGATAAAGTAACAACAAACTGCTCCTATCTACTCCCTCAGTGTACGCTCGCTCGGGAGCTCCGCCCGCTACGAGCCCTGAAACATCTGAAGCTGGGGATGTACCTGATGCCTGCGGATGCCGTCTGCGCACATCGCTTCTACCATACTAAAAACATGCCCATGCCCCCTCGACCCAGTTCACCACACATTCAACAACGCTCTATCGCCGAACCATCGCCTTGGTCTGATGAGGCTCAGCTAGTGTCTCTTTACAATCAACTGCCAGAGAAGAATTTCGGCCCAACTACCTGCGAATTTTGCCTGAGTGAATTTTTCCAGGCGTCTCGGGCAGCCGAGAGCAGGGCGAACACTATTTTGAGGGCTCTCTTGCCTAAGCTATCTACTATCGAGTGGATGGATTGGTTTTCAGACTCTCATCTTGGCGTAAGCCGATATGTCGAAGGCGTCGCTTCTACGTCCGCTTGCCTATCGTCCAAAGGGGCACCATCTCATTCTCCTGGGTTGGAATGATCATGCGAAGAAATGAAACTGGAATATTGTTCCCTATTATTTGTAATCCATTATTTTGTACCCCATCTACCTAGTGCACTAAAACTTACAGGCGAATACAAGCACTATAACTACCACCACGCCCCGAACACACGCGACTCTTACGTTATAAGCAATGAAATTAATCGCTATTAGAGAACTAGCGTAATCAATCAAGTATCAAATTGACATAGCTACAACAAGGGAAGAAGCTCGTTCCTTTAATGGTTTGCGGTCCAAGTAACAGCAGCAGACGGCCGCACCTGTACCAACATTGCTTCAGCTTCCATTGTTGCCTGCTTGATTCAATCTGCACCAATGCGAATTCAGGGATACTGTAGCATGTGCATAGTCGTCATGTCTGGAACAACCCCTTTTTCGTGTATCAACCAGTGCGCAAGCTCCGTATGCTTAGCCTTTACAGCGGCAAGCAACACCTTACTCGTAGGTTGCACTCTATCCACCATCTGCCTTCGTTTTCCTCCCTTAACTTTTCCTAGTTGTTCATTCTCCCTATCCAAAGGCTCAACTAGTATTCTCATCGCATCCATATTTCCGACTGTCGCAGCGATTTGCAGCGGCAAACAATGCGATGCTCCGGGATCCGCACCCGCCCGAATCAAGAACTGGAGAAGTGAGTGCTGCGCCGGCCCTGCGCGCACGCACATCGAAAGTGCAAACGCGGATTCACGCTCTAGGAGCACCAAGGTGTACCGGGAGCCGAGCTGCTTGAGAAACTCAAGCGGGTTCGAGCGAGGGCTTGAGTGGTGGTTCTGGCCTTGGTTCAGTACGGCAGAGAGGGGTCCGGGTTTCCTTCTTTTGAGTTTAGGTTGGGTAAATAGGTTTCGGAAGAGCCATCGCCCCGGAGAGACGTTCAGGCGCCGGCGGTCGGCGGAAGAAAGCGCAAGAAGGGGCGGGGATATGCGCTCGAGTGCGTCCAGCGCTGGTATGGTGCATATTGGATAGGAAAGTGCGGCGTGTAAGACGGAGTTTGGACTGGGCCGGCCGTGTGATTTCTCGAGCGACTCATAGTACCGACAGAGAGTAAACTCTGCGCGGACAATAGGCGAGGCGTGTTTAAAGGTGTAAAGCAAATGCTTGCTGACTAGTGCCAAGTGTGAGGACGAAGAGTAAACGAGGATATCAAAGAGAAGCTAGCTTGGTTGAAGAGAGACTGTGAGTGATAGTCGACGAAGGCCTAGAGAAAACACGCACTTCAGGGGGTAAATCTAGTAACCCAGTCGGTCGGCCGTAGACACGCATTAATGTTATAGAAAGCCTAGTAGTACAACAGATACACGAGTTGACGAGCCAAGCCTCCAACGCTAGCGCATTATAAGCCGCACACACAGGCTGAGTGGAGGCCACTGACAAAGGTCACGGTCAAGATCAGCCGAGCACACGCTGAGCGTGAAAGTTTCGCGCTGGGAGGATGTGACAAATAGAAATATGACTAATCAACAGTGTTGGTGGTGGCACAAACATTATCATATTGTGAGAAAATAAGACAAGGATGCAACATAGGCGAAACAGACCGTAGAGCCACAACGCAAAGCATATTCCGAGGTATCTCTACATCCAGGGGGAAAATAGACACAGAGAAAAAAAGCATTTTGTCTAGGACGCAGCGGGAACAGAGGCGGAGGCTGCAGATAAACCATAGCCGGATGGTTCCCTGGCGAGAGGCGCGCCAGGAGCGCTGCTAGATGGAGCTGAGGAGGAAGAGGAGGGTATGGAGGGTTGGACTGTAGTCGAGGGAGTTTCTGTATCCCTGTTCATAAAATGTGAGACTTTAGAGTGTTGTTGACGAACAAGAGACAAGTAAAACGCACCACTTGATGCTAAATCTCGTCACACGAGGCTTAGCAGCTAGCTCCCGCTTTAACCTCGAAAAGTCGATCTCCGCAGGTGGGTTCTCATTAAGCTCTTCCGAATCGTATTCCGTATTTTGGTAGTATCCTACTCGAACAAACTCTTGGTCTTTATAGAGACCAGTCAAGATCACAGCTGCTACCCCTAAGACGTCTTCTTTAGGTATGCTCGATGGGTTGGGTGGGCTAGCTTCGAAGTCAAAGACATTGACGCCTGGTGGGACAGGTCCGACCATACAGTCGTCAAGCTCTTGGTCGAGCTCTTCGCGGTCTGGAGAGGCAACAAAAATAACTCGCCACTCTAAGTCTGTGAGAATAGCCAAGTTTATAACGAGATGTCTTTCTCTGTGTGTTGTAAATGTGCTTACCTTCCTTAAGAGGCGCGATACACTCGAATGTAACCTTGAAATAGTATGGGTCTCCGAACTTGGCGGGATTATTCAAGAATACCACATCGCGAATCGTCACAATAGACATTATAGGAGATGGCTAGAGTTGCAGTGTACAGGACGCTGAGTGAGAGAGTCCCAGGAGAAGTGACAAAGTGATAAACACAGGTTTGGCGGTCGTCGTGTCGCGGAGCAACAATGTAAGCGCTGGTGCTACACGTCGCACGTGACTTTCGATCAATTTCGCAGCAGTTACCCTGATCTTCACGACCACCAGACTCCGCCACTATGTCTATTCATGTACTCGCTCGAACTGGGTGCTCACTCTCTGCGCTTAGCTCACTAAGAGTATCCTACAGATACGCCTCTAGCTCTACCGCTTCTCCAAATTCCTCCCCTTCTCCATCTCCTAGTTCGAAAACTCCTGGTAAAACCTCGTGTATGCTCTACATCCATATTCGAGACTCATGTAACCTCCGGTAGCCTCTTCATGTCCCGCTCAAACTGTACTCGCCGGCCTTAACTGGCGAAAGGGGCAACCCCCAGTACTGGCACTCGAGGATTCGGAGTATCCGCCGTGGCTGTGGACTATTCTCGATGAGAAAAAGCCTGGTGATGGTACATCTAAGCAAGAGATGAGGAAAAAGAACAGGCAGAAGATTAGGTTACAGAATTTTATGAAGAAACAGTGATATTCCGTATGGCGACTTTCTCGGTCTGGAGCGCAGCTGTCGAGATTGACGTTCCCGATTCACAGATAATGACAAGTGTGTTGAGCCAATCTTTAATTCACCTATATGAATATACTAGACACCAGTCTCTGTACACTCTTCGAGTACCTGGGCATACAGGCTCACGCCTACGTGCCCCGGCAAGCTCGCTGCTGCCTATTTGAGCTCGAATGATGTAACGATATACCGCCTTCCAGGCACCTATGAAATCACGAAAGCCATTCTACTCAGCATCATATGGTTGTCATAACAAGGTAAAAGGATATTGAGTCTCGTTTACTGTAGCCCGCAAGCCCCAAACGGGCTGTTTCGTTTCCTCTTGCAGGCACCACATTCGATCTCTATTTGAGCTGTCAATTAAACTAGCGTGAGTATTTCGTCTTTTCGTCTTGTTCGGTCGGGGTTTTGGTGAAAGGCCGGCGACTTCTCGTTTCAGAACAGACGAACAAACGAGCATACGTATATTTTTTGTGTACGTACACAAATAGAACGCAGACCACATGCGTACGCGATATGTATAGCTGCTCCGATGATGACCGCACATCCGTCCGCCAAGACAAACGATTCATTAAGTGTGGCAATATCCGTGTCCGGGCTAGTGGCAACCCGGTCAGAGGACCATGTGCCCCTGATGATGTCGGAGCCAGAACGCCTGACTTGACAGTCTTGAAATGCTTCTCCGGCAGTTTTTTGGGGGACGTACTGAGCGTATACGTCGTGATTACAACTTCAACGGATGTTTGTATGTTATAGCTAGACTGAAAAATGTTTTCTGTGTTACGGAAAGGCCTCAGTTCCGCCGTCAGCGGCTTCTTTAGAGCACGCGACGAGAAGGGGAAGTCGAGGCGCATTTGATTTTTTAGTGCGCCCATGTGATCATTTCCGGACCCTGAGGTTTGTCGGGGTCCCCGCATTCCTCTTCTCTCAAAGCTCCCCCATAAGCTCTTCTGCTCTCGCTCACGACTGCTTGTCCCCTCTGTCTGCTCGCTACACCTTCCAGTCTTTTCTCAGTCATTCGCTCTTTTCATTATGATAGACTTCAAGAGCCGTCGATTTACTGTCCGACTTGGGCGGAACAACAAGTCCGGTCTTGTGAGCGGAGAACAAGCTAACAAACGGGCGAGCATCGTGGGCAGGAAAGCAAGCGTCCGCCGCCGTGTTTCTACTCGCAATACGGGAGCTTTAAGACGTGCTCCAAGTGGCGCTGGAGGACTTAATCGAGGAGCTAGTGTTCGTCGGTCACAATCGGGTGTACGTCGAGGAGCCAGCGTGCGGCGAGCACCCAGTGCTGCACGACGCACCAGTAAGCGTATGAGTGCTTATGTCGATGGGTATGTAACAATAATGGTCTATTTCATTGCTCACTACTAACGTACCATCCCAAAAGTATTACACCATCCCCCTCCTTCCAAACTTCCGACGCAGAAACCGGCCCGGCTGCGACTCTCAAACCGCCCGTGCTTCTCGATCAAGCCCACATTCAACCGACTACTAGCCCAGCACCTTCTAAATCCTTCTTCAGCAAACTCACCAGCCGATTCCGAGGTCGTTCCAAGACATCGAAGGCCCAGACTGTGATTTCGACTCAACCGAGTGCTCTTGCTGCGACGTTTTCTGCAACAAACCTTTCTCCGGTCGGATGTGCACCTCCTCGTTCTCCTTCCCTGCGTTCACCCTCGCCAGGGTCCCGTGTGAAGTTTGTCGATACACCCGTCGAGGAGCCTAGCACGGCCTCAGACGCCCCAGCCGACAATAATCCACCAGCAGATCCCAGGGTCGAGTCGTCTCCTGTCTCGGAGGAAGAGAAAAAGTCGCCGGAAGTTTCCGATCCTACTCCTGCGCAGCAGGAAATTGTAGACGAAAGCGACGGTCCGGATGACGAGTGGGTCGACGCAGAAGATGAGAACCTCGACCTGGAGCCCCACATTTCCCCCGCTGCTAGCAACGACCCCGCCATCGTTTCTGAGCATGTGGAGAACACAATTACTCAACCGGCCGTTCCTGAACCCGCTTCCACGGAGGTCGATATACCCGAACAACCGGTTGCTGCCGCTCATGATGCCAAGTCCGAGGAAACCGCGAGGGATCAAGATCTGCTAGCGGCGGTCCGTTTACAGACAGAGGTCGTCGATCATTTGGTACACGACTCGGTTGGGCTTGACGTCCGGGTGAATCAGTGGTTAGCCGTTACGCCCGATGTAATCGTCAAAGAGGAATCCCAGTTGGAAGGCGATGGTCCTGTGCAGAGTTTGGAGAGTGGCGAGGTACAGACCCAGGTAGCATTGCCGAAGGCCGAGGCCAGGAGGCGGCCTCCGCACATCATTGTGCCTGGCACACCGTCCCTGTCAAGCAATAACCCATTCCGGGTCCCACTCCCACCGTCTCCATCGCCATCGACTCTGCCAGAGACCAATCCGTTCCGATCGTTGATAGCCGCAAACTCGAGTTTAACCGCCGAGACGCTCTCACCCGAGGGTTTCGTCCCACCACCTTCGCCTTCGATTCTCCTGACGCCCGCCGTCCACGAGGATTTGGAACTATCTCGCAGCAGTGATGAGCTCCTAGCCGTCGACTCGACCCAGATTCCACTTCCTCCGTCCCCTAGTCCCTCCTATGCATCCCTGGCTCAGCAATCTGAGGATTCTCCCGTGTCTCCATCCACAACCGCCGCTAACATGAGGCGAAATGGCTCGGTCTCCACCTCTGGCGGCCGCAGTCTCTCCACAGCACCTTCCACCCGGGGCCCAACGACTCCGACGTCTATTCGCATCCCAGGCCATCCGGCGCTTGCTCATTTCTCGTTCGGAGGACCTCGAAGCCCGAGTCTGAAGATCGAAGATTGGGAAGAGGGCGAGGAGGAGCGGAGAGGTCGGTCTTTGGAAGTTGCGAGCAGTAAACGACGTATGAGAAGCACGTCTCCGGGACTAGACGCCGTACTCGAGGGCGACGAGAGTCGTCGGAGCTCCAAGACGTCGATCGAGGGGCTTGAACGCAAGGGCAGCCCAGAACTCAAACAACCGCTCAGTCCACTCCCGGTCGTCGAGGAGGTCACGACTTTTGGTTCGAAGCGTGATGATGATACTGACAGCCAACACGAGGATGAAGACGGGTTCTTTGCGTTTGCGGAGCAACAGTTGGAAAAGGACAGGAAAGCGGCCGAGGTGCGCCAGTTGGAGGTTCCCAAGCGCAGCAAGACCATGTCGTTCCTGGGCGGATTTGGGAAACGCAAGAGTACGGTGGGCGATCCACGACCGATGGTGAGCATCTCCCGTCATTTTATATGCCTAATTTGTTATTTTTAGTCAGAGCTAACCCTGGCTTATCTTTAGTCACCGCCTGCCGCGGCCTCTTCCGGCGGTCTGCTCGGTTTGCCCACGCAAGGTCCAAAACGGTCCTCGACTCTCTTGCCCGAATCGTCCAATAGGATTTCGCGGTTGATGCCTGCACAGCGCTCGTCGACCATGATGACCTTGGCCGAACCACGTGTTGCGCTGAGCCCGACGATGTATACCGTTGGGGACATACACACTGAGACGGGCAAGATTGAGGACGACGAGAGTAGGAGGTTGAGCGAGGCTGTGTTCATGTTCTAAACAGGCGGGCGGGCACCGGGGCCGAGCGTGGATTTTCGTGTCCATGACATTTCCCCATTTCGTCTTGAGCGCTGCGTCAGAAGATTTTTAATGATTTTATTTTGTTGCTGTCAACATACCCCATTCCCCACGCTCATTCCAGAGTCTTGTATTCTTTCGTTACCCCCATTCCATTCCTTCTTTATCTACGCTCAGTGTAGTGCATAACAGTCTCGTCTCTCCTCTGGGATTTTTGTTTGGTCGAGTATTTGTACTTTTTTGGACGAAAGGTTGTATCTGGCAGGGGAGGAGAGGAAGTTGCACAATGATAGCTAGTTTCTACTGGTCTTATCATGGAGCGGTTGCCGTCTTCGTACCTCGGCGCTCGCGGCGATGACAGCGAACCTGAGTTTAGTCCATATGGACCGCAGAGATAAGACAGGGTTAGGATAGACAAGAACGCTAATTGGATATGGTTGTCGACCAGAGGATTGGGCGCTAAAGTTCAGCGTCTAACTGGTGAGTGGTTAACGGCTGGTCGGGTAACTGTATCGCACGACCTCCACACGAGCTACGATAGTGCCTCGTGTGAGCGGGTGGGTGATGGATGTGGTCGAAACGAGGTCGTGTGAGCTGGAAAGAATTATACGATTGAAGGGCGGCCACGCGCGAATGGCTTTGAAATGTTGATTTACCCCTGACGTGGTGGATCACAGGCTAATTCTCGTTCAGGCATTGATCATCGAGATCTGTAAACTAGCGCTCGCGGAGTTGGACCAGATCGGGCTTAGACGGATATTGGGTTTAGGCAATGAGGCAATTGAAAAGGGCGATTGGCAACAGGGTGTATGCGCCAGCTCATCGTCCGTGGTGTCTCCTCATGCATCACATTCACTCATATACCCCTAAGCTCCTCAGCGGAACCGCACTCCACCTCCTTGTATAGCGCTGAAAATCAGACCAATCACTGTCTGTGGGGGGTCGCTCTTCGCGGACATTATCGGCGACGCTTGAGCGAGGACTTTTGCGTCCATCACCTTTTTCCTTACTCCGCTGTCGGTGAGCAAAAAGAGCGCTCATAGCCTTAACGGGCGTTCTGTGTTCTCCAGGGTTTGTACTTTGGGGGCTTTTGTACGGAGTGTGTTTTTTTTTCGCTATTCGTGCACCCTATGCGTCAGTCAACATCTGCTTTTTTCGAAGGGCGACGTCGACTACAAGCAGAATACGGCGAGCCCAAAACATTTTTTTACTTATATTGTACGCCATCTCCGCCGGCCTACTAGATCTAGTTGGTTTTAAACACCATTAGTATTAAACCAAGCGAATATATACATATTAATACAATCAGGTGTCACATCGCGTCCGACCTCACGTCCATATACTGTGCATTAATAAGAATAAAAACCACAACTAATGTAGCGCCCCTCAGCCTGTAAGCTCTGCTACATATACATACAATAGTCCACGACGTCCACGTCGTCTCAGTGAGTCCCAGTGCAATAAGTATTGGGTAAGAAAACCGGTCGCTTCTTACACGCTTCTGTCCGTGTGCTTAGCGCATGAAATCATGAGAGCTCACACCCAAATGCTTAGGTGTAAACCAGTTCATCCACTGGATAGTCTCAAGAGAGGGAACCAGCCCTACCAAGATACTGTTTGCACTAGCTTCGGCGTCTCGATTAGCCTGGCCGTACTGATTGACACAGAAATTGCAAGTGCCATCAAACTCAGAGTCCGATTGATATAATAGAGTAATCAGAGCTTCCGTATTAGCAGGCTCGACCTGAATAGGATCTTCTGCCGCATCATCAAGATGTTGTTGCGCAAGAGGTATAGCAAGCTGCCAGTCAATGGTTTCTGGTGCTAAACGGCCACGAGTGTGGTATAATCTGTGCCCCAATACGGCGGAGGACGATACAAGATAAATCCCCATCTTGAGTATTTTTAGATGTCGTAGGGGTGTAAGCTCTTGAGCAAGAGACGACTGTGGTTGAGCGGTTAGTACATCAGTGATTCGCGGTGATATTATGCGTGATTACGTACTGCGTATTCCGTTATCCCACCATCTGAAATATAGGAGTTATGTTCGAGCGGAAATGACCTCCAGAAATCACACGATGAAGCCGTGTTGAAAATAGTACAACGACCCAGTCGGAGTTCCTCTAGGGAGGGGCAATATCGCTTTACAGCTGAGATGAAATTGGCGTCTGGGCAGTGGGCATGCGTGACCTCGAGTCGAACAATTGACGAAGGAAGAGACGTGATCGCCCTGCGATAAGCCCACTGATTGTTTTTATAAACAACATCGTCATGGCTGTCGATTGATAGCGCATATAGCTTGGTAAATCTAACTAAAACGCTTTTATCAGTGCGATCCGTTAGTGAGCCCGGACAGCATCGCATTTCCCTGGGTAAACTTGAACTTCATATTGTCCGATAATCCTTCTGGCTTGAAACATACCTAACCAAGCTTGAGTAACGAATGGCAGTCGTCCAGTCGTTCTTATTTCGGATAATCAGAACCCGAAACCATCGCACTATTCCCATGTGATGCAAGGCTGGTGATGCTGCCATGAACCCTTCCACATCTTGCCAGCTAGGTTTCGCACAGCAGATCGAAGCTTCCTCTACGTTTGAACTATCGAGCCTGTTGGGCTCGTAGTATAGCTCGAATAAATGTTCAGCGATGTGCTCCAATAATTCAGGAGGAAATCGAGGTCCTTGTGGCTGAGGTGCAGGGCTTGCAGGTCAGTTAACAAGGGTATTAGATGGTAGTGTTATTCGGTCGAACCTATAGCAGCGTACCTAATAACCGGATCGTATCTTTTTCCGAGAGTGTAGATGAGACACAATACTCGGGTATATAGTCTGTGTGCAACAGAGTAAAGATAGTTAAGTGTTACAGAATAGGTTGCCAAAATTAACGCTTTAAACTTGGGCATGGCACAAAATGAGTGAGTGAGACCAGCTGATATGGATAGGTTGCCTAGCTCATACGTTATAAGTATACTTATTCTGGCTGTTGAACGCAGACAAGGCACGTTTTTGTAACAGGAGTGCTGAAACAGCATGCAGATACCATGCCTCAGGTTCATAGCCCGAGAGGATACGATTAACAGACAGTTTTGTATTGACTTTTCACTAATTACTAAACGTGATCAAGTTTCACACTATATAGGAATGCGCTGCTACAGCTCTGCCTATTCCTCCGGCTGCAAAGTCTGGTTCTTGGGTTCTTGACTGATATATTTCAAATACATCTGACCCGAAGTTTCTCGGCTTCTGGCTGTGTAAAGTTTGGTTCTAATGTGGTCGCTCTTCTCGTGATCCAAACTCGGTGTATGCTCTTCGTGCTAAGCAGTCCATACAAGCAATGGCTAAACCTACGCGGAAAGATATTCTGTATGGCGTGTTCGTTGACTCAACGGGTCATTCCCAAGTTATACAGATGTATTCACCGATGAGCAACGCTCTGCCACGAGAAACGTACATATAGACCTAAAGTTCAGTCGGTCTAAGTACCATTCAACTTTTTTTATACTTAGTTATCCCTATAATTAGTTATATCATGCCACGTCGGTACTCATTGAAGCTTGTTCCTGGCCATGAATTGGAGGAACTTGAGACTTGGAGCCAGCGCGCTCACATCACATATGATTGGAGGTTCAACCAAGTTGTGGGTGGTTGGGAGGCACGTCTAATTGGTACGTCTCTATTGATTCCACGATTCGATACAGCTGGCGTCAATCTGATCATCGCTGGTTTATCTTGGCGTAGTAAACGGCCGGTGTATTGATCATATTTCTGGGAGGGGCAATGACCAACGGGCAGCAAAGCTAGATGCACTAAGGAAGATTAACAGTGCCGAGCCTCCAGTTCTTGTCAGTGCATTCACTCAACCCGCCACGTAACATAATCAACTGATATCATGAATTTAATTCTCCAGACCCTCAATTAGGAGGCAAAAGGATTTGTTCATCCCAGGATTACCATACCTACACTCATGTTGCTGCGAGGATACAATGATGATAATTACGACGTCACTTAAGGTCTCAACGTATGAGAATATTACGAACCAGTGGAATAGGTTTGATATCAATGTAGAGCTTCAAGTGAGTCCATACATTGGTAAAAATGGCGACGGGGGCGATGCTCTCCCTGCCAGTCGACGTGCATGGGAACAGTTAGTTCAAACTGTAAGAAGGTACTAAACTGTACCTGACATCTTGGGGTCCTCACCGGCAAGCATGTAGAAGATGCATGAATACTGCCAAAGGTACAGGGAAGACAGGTGTGCAGCTCTTCAGCGCCAGTCTCTTCGGCGCTAATCGACCTATCGAACCCTGATTGATCGAAGCAACTCGTAATCGAGTGCTCGTCGGTGCATACCTGTCACAGTATTGAGCTGAGTGGCGTTCAACTAGCTCCAGTTACGTGAAACATCTTACAAATATCTATATTTACAATATTGGTGCCCGCTGAGTCATTTGGTATGCTTCGAGAGAGGCGGTGGAATCTAGGTTTCAGATGTATGCAGAGCTAGGCGCTTATGACTGTCACTCCTCCAGTTCAAGGGGCACTCGCGTGTATAGTCAAGCAGTACACTTCACCCGCTCTTCAAGATTCAGTCTCAGGATTACAAAACTATCCCGCTATCTGAAATGTAAGAGCTACGTTCAAACGGAAACGACCTCCAGAAATCGCACGCTGAAGATCTATTGAACATTGTGCAACGACCTAGTCGGAGCTCCTCGAGAGCGGGGCAATGGCGCTTTACAGCTGAGATAAAGTTGACATCCGGGCTGTGAGCATGGGTAATTTCGAGGCGAACGATCGAGGAGGGAAGAAACGAAATCGCCTTGCGATACGTCCATCGGTTGTCACTCTGAATCACATCATCGCGAGTGTCAGTTGAAAGCGTATGTGGTTTGAGGAATCTGGCTAGAATGAGTTTATCAGAGCAGTCTGTTAGCACGCCAGACAGACACCGTATTTCCCTGGACGGCTTTCAACTTTAGTCGGTTTGGCTGTCCCTCCGCCTTGAAACATACCTGACCACACTCGAGTAACAAGCAGCAAGCGCCCAATCACCTGGCTCCTGAATGTTCAAAACCTGAAGCCATCGCATCATTCCATGTGATGTAAGGCCGGCGACACGGCCATAAACCCTCTCACATCTCCCCAGCTGGGTTTAGTGCAACAAATAAGGGTCTCCTCTCCGCCGGTAGACCCGTTCTGGGGCTGGAACTGGAGTGGGGGCTCGGCGATCAGTTCTAAGAGTTCAGAGGGAAACAGGGGCTCTTACGGCAGAGGTGCAGGACTTGTGGGTCAATTAGAGCGCTGAAACGACTACCCATCGGATTTCATACCAATGCACCTCGGGGTTTTGCTCTATCTTTTACTCGGAGCGTAGATGCAGCTAACAATTCGAGTATATAATCTATACGCAGCAGAGTAAAGATAGTCAAGTATTACAGAATAGGTTGCCGAAATTAAGCCCTCAAAAACGGGCATGGTTACAAAAAGAGTGAATATAGCCAGCTGATATCATTATACTTCCTCGCCCTCACGAGCTATATACTGGTTGATTTTGGCAACATGAAGTACAAGTACGCACTCTCTAACAGGAGTGTTCATGATACATATGGGCCAAATGCGTATATAAGGACCCAAACACAACATGTGAATGAAACAAGTCTGACGTCAGTCGGTAGATCGGGAGTTACAAAATCATGCAGTTTGGGTCATACATTTTTATCACCGCCTTGGTAAAATCAAATGCTATGTCGAGAGTAAGCTATGATGCGCTCATCGAGAGCGCCCGTGACCTAACCACACGAATTTTGGAAGCTACAAATATTTCAAATACGAATCGTGATCCGAAGCTCGGAGCTTTGGCTGTGTGGGGCTTAGTTTGTGTAGGATCGCTCCGCTTATGATCCACAGCTGGTTATATGCTCTTCGCGCTAAGCAGTCCCCGTCAGCACTGGTCAAGTCTATGATTGAACATATTCTACAAAGCATCTTCGTTGACTCAACCACGCATTTCAATATTTGTGATCAGGTATCCGCCGAAGAGCGACGTTAGTACTGAAAACATGTATAACCTTGAAATTTGGTTGGTGTGAACACCATCTCTTTGGCCTTACATAGCCCTTTATCTTTCTATGAGTTAAACTATGCGTCAATATAAGCTGCTGCTCGCTCCTGGTCACGAATTGGAGGAGCTTGAAACATGGAGCCAGCGTAGTCGCCAGCTGTATGATTGGAGGGCTACACAGATTGGAAGAAGTTGGGAGGTACGCTTTATACGTACGTCTTTGTTGGTATATAGATCGATGTGATGTTAAGGGGCTAAAAAGATCTGATATAGTCAACAGACGATGTATTGAGAATGTTGTTGGGAGGGAAATGACATTCAGGCAGCAAAGGTAGATGCACTTAGGAAGATTAATGTCGCTGAACCCCCAATTCTGGTCAGTGTGGTCTCTCAGCTCTCTGGTGGTACTTGACTGACGCTGTACCTATCATACAGATCATCTAAAGAGTTTTAGTTTCTCCTATATTACCAATGATGTTGTATCCAATTGCTGTACTAGTGCAATAATACCATCTCACTAGGGATATCAAATCAAACTATTGCCCATGAACACAACCTGAATAATCAAGAGCAGCTGATACAAGGCTCTGAGCCTGTACGCTTACAGTAGTACTTGATTTGCAACGATAGCAGGAAGAAGTTGTACCAAAATCGAATGAAGAACTGAATACTCCTTTGGGTCTATCAAATCAGTCCCTATCCAATAATCGTGAGTCAAGTGGTGCTAATCGAGAGGCACTGCTGTATGTCGTGGGGTGCTTCGGCTCTTCGGCGTCAATTAGTATACACTCAACTTGATTGATCAGCCTAAACGCTTGTCGGCGCTAATAAGATCGAGGCGGTGGCGCTCAATGAACTCCGGTTATACGAAGCGCCGCACCAAGGGGGCGTGTAGCAAGACTTTCTGGCCCGAGGTTGAAAAGATGTTGATGTGAGAGGGGATCTCTTTCTCCTTTTTTGTATTTTGAACTTACCGTGATCTACAGAACGTCGTCAAAAACAAGCATGCGGTGTGGTTTCACGCTGTGGCTGCATCTGTATTCCTTAATGAGCATGTAGACTATGAATAGACTCAAAATTGGCTTATGCTGCGCGAATAACCTTGTATTTGAGCTTGTTATTTTCTTACCCCAATCAAAACTTCTCTAGGCTCTTTTAGAAGTTATGCACAGCAAACTAAGCTGCGCATCGGCGTCAATCGAGCGTGTCCCCTATGGAAGCACTCATAGCCACCCGATAGGAGGCGCCTTAATTTGCTCATCGGCGCAAATTACAACAGCACTCAACGCTGACCGTGGAAAGTCTAAGTGGGGGCTGTTTCTAGCATGTACGTTATCGAGTCGTCCCCTAAGCTGAGATAGAAAGGGTTGCAATTAGATCACATCTCCAATGTTGGTTGAACTTCGCCGACTCATGAGAGGACTCCGCTGAGGCTATCATAGGTCTATATGCCACCCGATGCATTTTATGCTCTTCGTCTCTTGTAACCCAGCCGTGAGAGTCACCTGGATACGTATGAATGGGAGCATGAGTAGTATATATCTGGAGGCGAGGAACTCCATCGTCCTTAAAGAATTCTAACTCATATTTCTAAAAACACTTTCATTTTTCTCTAAAACTCTTTCTGTACAACATGGTCTTCAGGGTATACAACATGCGCCGAGGATTGGATTCAGAAGCCGAGCCTAATTGGCTTCAAGAGCTAGAGGCTTGGGGTCAGCGTAGCCGTACTCGTGTGGATTGGCGGCTTACTGAGGTCGCACCTGGAAGCTGGTCGGCTCAGCCTATTTGTACGTGCTACGGATATCTGTTAGTGGATATTATACTTATGAGGAGTATAGTCAATGAGCAGCTTGTGCAAGGCATTATTGGATACGGTGACTCAAAGAAGGAAGCCAAGCGAAACGCTACTCGTCAACTGGAAGAAGAAGAGAGGCTGGTCAGTCTAACGGAATGCACTGATATGAAACTTCGATGTTGACTCATAGCACTTGCAGATCATCGACTCTCCTGAGGCTTAAGGCACATAATAGTGCAGAATCATCAGCCCCACTCGCCTCAAGCCCTTTATTTATCAGGTACTGGGAGTTTTGATAAGATAAAGCAAGAATAAAGCAGACAATATATTATAACGGGAAGGAAAGCAAGCGAAGATGGTCTCATGAACGTTGGCCATCTGGTTCTAACTCGTTAATGTAAGGGTGTATATATATTTAAATAGGTCTAGTGGTTGGCGTCTAGTCCTCATATATTTATTAAAAAATTGGGTGTATACACGAATCTGCTGTCTCTGGCTAGTCTCACAGGATGGTACACCTTCATACCATTATGTGAAACATCTAGGTGTTACGGATACCCAACTATACTAGTATCTTCAACAATATTCGATTCGATCTGGGCGACAAAGCGCGTTTAAATAGTAAGTTGAAATCCCGCCAACTTACTTGAGTCTATGTTTACTAATAGGTACTTGGTAGAACTGAGCGACCGCGTAGTACTGGCGCCCACGATCAAACACTTATTCATAAATCACCGAGCTATTTCTTACAATGAGTTTGGCACTCAACGCGCCCCGATTTGGGATAAACACGCCGTTATAGCATATACTATAGTTCTTGCCGGTTGTGTAACGGCCAAAAAACTCCGAATCCCGGCCACGACTCGTAGTTTGGGATGCATATAGGGCCTGATTTAGAAGTGGTAGGTCAGTCGCTTTGAGTAGTAAATGGCCTAGCGCGTGGTATATCGTGTCAATCCAATCGACAGTGGTTCAGTCACTACACTAGATATCACAAGACAAAGGACACCAGATAACATGGTACAGCTACAGTCTATGCGCGTTAACCCCTAAATGATTCGGCGAGAGCCATGCCATCCATTCGACGCTTGTTAAATTCGGGAGCAAGTTCTTCAGAATGGCGTTGGCACGTGTTTCAGCGTCACGCCCGATCTGTGATATACTCTCCGTGCACGATTCACACGTACGTTCCAATCCAAACTCCTCATAGGGATCAGCCTGGTAGATGACAGAGCTCAGTTGGTTGGTCGACGCGGAAGGTAGGTCGGCTATTTCTGCGTCATTGAGTACTACGTTGTCAGAGAGTCCTGCGAGGGCGACGGCGTGCTGCCACTGAATTATTTCCGGAGAGGTCATGTTGCGCCTATGGTACACTCGATGAGCAAGGATCGTGGTAGAAGGTATTAGGTAGAGTCCAAGTCGTAGAGATTGTAGAGATTGCAGGGGTGCGAGTTCTTGAGCTAGTGAATGCTACAAAAACTTTCCCTCAGCAGAGTACGATGGTGGGATATGCAAAGTAGAAACATACGGCATAGGAGTCGGTATCTTCCATTGACATATACGAGTCGTGATCTAGAGGGAACGCTTGCCAAAATTTGCAGATTGTTGGGCTATTAAACACGGTACAACGTCCTAGTCTCAGCTCCACCAATTCTGGACAGTATTCCTTGACGGCAGCTATAATCTTCATGTCTGGTCCATGGGCTCGGGTAATCTCCAGGCGGCGCAGAGAGCGAGGCAAGGACGAGAAGAGATCGTGGTAGGCGAAACGATTTTGGTCGTCGTGTTGAACGTCACTATGAGCATCGATCGACAATGCATATAGGTGGCTAAATTTCTCAAGCATAGTCTGGTGGCGCGCATTGATCAAAACTCCATCGGCGCATCGCAATTCCCTAAGGTGCATCAGCGCCAATATTACTTCATATGCACCTTGAATCAACTTATCTCACCTTACTATGTGTAAGCCACCAGCGAGTATCTGCCAATCGTGAGGGTGCCGCGCTGTCACCACCGCAAGCCACCTAACGTATCCTATTCTGTGCAGTTCCGGAGAGGCCGCCACGAAACCAGCGATATTAGACCATCTTTGTTTAGAGCCACAAAGTAGAGTCGTGCTGTCTCTGCTTGCGACGGGTGGCAAAGCTTCAAAGAGAAAGTCCGCGATCTTTTC
>WSTJ01000062.1:0-49721 GCA_019623705.1 Ceratobasidium sp. 428
TATACCAGACAGCCCAATCAACTTTCTTCAGGGCCCAATTGTTTTATGGTACTATTAGAGTTCGAAGCGGATCTATCTATCGATTGATTCACCAAAACAGTACGTTCGCATTTTTGGGCAGCCGACAATTTATGATACAACTAGCGTAGGGACTGGCATGGATTGATCCGGGTATCCAATGAAATAAAAGCTCCGGATATTAGCTAATAGACAGGTTCTAGCCGGGTTGAAGCTGAACTTCGCACGGATCGCTTAACGGTTGAGTTGCGGATCTATGACATAATAGATCAGACGCATTTTAGTGGTAACGTTGCACGCATATATCCAATAAAATGAGCCCAAACTCAAAATCTTGTTGGCTTGGCGAGCTGAGTACGAGGGAGGCGATATTCTGTAAATCAAATGCACAGATGATCTTATACAGCAACAGGCTTTTAGCACGAAGCCGAGATGTTTATGCCTGCATCGACATACAAGGCTCTCGGTGTTGTGGGCAATTCATTGTAATTGTTGCATGGGTGGGCACCCCTTTGATATGATGAAGCTTTCGTTTTAATGGTGCAAATCGATAAAGGTTTGCGTGCACTGAATGCAAGTAACGCGGAAATCTACAGGAGTTCTTAAACAGTTTATAGCAGACGCAGCAAGTCTTAAGCAGGCAGCGAATAATGCACCTCAAGTCGCTACGCCTGTGGTTCAGGTACATCAAGGTACATAGCAGACATAATTGGCTAGGAGCTCGAGTGGAGCAGTGAGAGCTCAGAATTAGCCTACAGCGAGATTTTGGTCTCTAACGCATGGTAGAAGCGAGCCTACCTCGTCATGGGCAGGCGAATCTTGACGTGGAGAGTGGGGTTCACAAAATTGCAAGCTACGCATGTAGGAGTACTTGGTGCATGTATATCCCTGTCACTTTTCTTGTCCCCCGCTCGGCAGAGAAGACATATATCATTATTCTGTTCATCACATACCCGTATATGCTCGTTGTTGGTCTGTGGTAAGGAAGTATTGCATGTTCTCTATAATGAGTCAAAGCGATTGTGTGACTCTATGGAAGCCTTTTATAGGTTCAAGAGGAAGAAAACGCAAAAAAATGTTCGAGAGCAGGTTAAATGAACCGGCCACCAGCAGGCAATGTTTACTACTTCTTTCTATTGGAACAGATACTAGACGCAATATCCCATATGACTTCTTCACTACATTACCTGTGGGATCATACCACTCACATATGACTTGTTACAAACGGCTTGCTGGCAAGTCGATTTAGTCCCGGATGGGCTCAGTCGACTGTGGTAGACTCCTTCCCATTTGTTCTCGCACATCACGTGCCTTTTCTCAAACTTACGTGAGCACGAAGTGCTCGAACGACTGGCACCATTCTTCGGCGCTTAAGTCTGTTTGGCTCGTCTGAGCCCCTTTCTGTCACCCCTCGGTGATCCTCGGGTCACATCTACTCACTTCACGTGACTTGCTCCCCTACTCCGCGTTACCCACTATGATCCCCAAAGAACAACTAGATGCCTTCGCTCAAGCTTTACAAAATGCAAATGTATCGTTAATGGATTTAATTTTTGCATACATCTCTGAGCCCGAGCCGACTGAGGCAATCTCCGTGTTGCAACAGCAGCTCCGTAGTCCACCAACTCTAAACGCGCTCGTACACGTCCTGCTGAATACATCCCAAACGGCTCCCATTATCACTCGAATCGCCCAGAACATAGCGGTCCGCACATATGCGTGCGAGATGCAGCAACTCCTATCACCCTCAGCCGGGTTCCATTTCAATGTGGCGCACGCAGCGCCGTCGCAATTTTCGGCTTTCTCGAGCATGAGAATGGCCAGTACGTTCGAGGAGCTTTGCCCAGGCGTTTGGAAACTGTTTGGAGCGCTGCTGAACGTAGTGGCAATTCAGAAAGAAGCAGTTTTGGCGAATAATCGCGGCGACTACTTGACGGAGCTCACGTACCGAAACAAAGCTGATAAACCGCCCCTCCCAAAACCTGAGCTCACAGCTCGCGATGCGGTGTCGGACGAAGTTGCAGATATGCCAGACGAGGACTGGGGAATGTATGTAGACGAGGATTTACTAGAGGACGAACGAAGAGCGTTAGAATCGAATGGAGGAGAAACAGGCGAGGTCTGGAGCGCACATACGGGTGCGCCGTGGCAAAAAGCAGAAGGGAAGGCGCTACAAAGGCGGATGGCAAGAGTACACGTCGTAAGTATTATGGAACACGATTTTACTGTGGGCATACTCACTTTTGTGCTTCATAGCGACGCTTAATCCTCTTCAGTATATGTATGAACAGTAGCAACGTGCGCTGCAATGCGTTGCTGGCAATCGTTGGCATGTTTGCTCACTCGACGAACACATCCGAGCGAATGATTGAGTTTCTCTCCCACTCTGGTCTATCCATCGCACCGTCGTCCATAAACCGAATGATTGATCAAATGTCAGCCAACGCACAAAACTCACTGCGGAACGAATTGAGCGACTTCCTCTCCGCGATAGGATATGACAACCTTGAAGTTCGATTCGACACCGAGCAGCCTACTCCTGAGAATCCAGGTCAACTGGTTAGCATGACTACTGCGGCGTTTTTCCCTCTCCGACCTGGTACGAGCAAAGAAGACTTACGGGTCTGCCAGGAGCTCTGGGCGCGCTCCGAGTTCAATCCATATCGTTCACTCCCACCCGTCGTATACTCGCATGATCGCCTAATGTCCTTGCTCCTCAAGCCATCGTTCGCCCCCGAGGATGAATTGAGCCTAGAATCGCTGTTTGCGTGGCACGTACGCAACATTTTGCTCAACGAAAACCTAGAAACGATACCGAAAGATCTCAAGGATCTTTTCCGTAAAGACAGTCTGGGCTTACCGGCACAGAGAAGCTGGACTCCTCACTCTAAAACGGTACAAAAAATGATGCGTACGATGGATATCAGTGTGTCGACGATACATGGAAACGCTGCGGCGATTGAAAGTATACTTAAGCAGGGAGGCGCTATTAGGGAGAAACTCGCGGAATACATACTGCTGATACATGCCGACCTGGGAGGAGGGGAAAAATTGCTGAGTCTTCAGGAGAGCCGAGCAATTGAGGCCGATGCCTGGGACCGACTTCAATTCCTAATTTTCCTTCCTGGTTGGTTTCACATTCGCATGGCACTGGCGGACGCAATGCATCGTCTTTGGATGTACATCGAGAGATCTCGCGCTGGTCGTGCAACTCATCCTCACTCTTTGTTTCATCTTTGTACCCTGCTATGCCCTAGAGAGATTGTGAAGATGGGTAACAAGCCCGGGTTCCGACGCACTCACAGTTTGATCGAGCACCTGTCGCTTGCGACAATTGCCGACGCTTGGCGCCTCGTAGTACAATCAAAATACGGGGTCAACTTACAGGAGTGGAGGCCGACCTGGGAGGAAGTCGTTACAACCTCGCGCCAAGTCGTGAGCGAATATGTTGCCGGGCTTTCGTACCGCCCTGCCCATTTGTCAAGTGATAACGGAGACATGGTGCAAGATCAAATACGCCTGTTCAACCAAAACGCGCTGCTTTATCTCAGCATAACCCGCGCCGCTCGATATGGCGATGTCCGAAGGGTTCAAGACCTGTTACCCATGTGGATCTATATCTGGAGACAAACGGGCAAGCATAAATATGCTCACCATCTCACCCGATTTATCATAAACCTTGACGGAGGGTGGCCAACCAAATTATCAAAGGTGGTCCAACAAAATTGGCTCGCCAATCCGACAGGCAAACCTGATGGCTTCCGTGGAGTGGACTGGATCATTGAGCGTGACAACTACTTCCAAAAACGATTGTATTCGGGCTCGAGTTCAAACCGAACGCCCGAGCACTTGCGGAAGGAGTCAGTGCTAATTGAGGAAAATCAAGCCGTACATGGCATAATGGAGCGAAATTTTCATTTAACACCGCAGACCACACTACATCCACCACCTATCATGAAGACAAGTCTGAGTATAGTTCGAAATTATCTCGAGGGTGAAAAAATGAGCTCACATCAAGCAAGCCGAACATTCTCTTCCCCACCCATCAATGCGATTGCCGGTGGCGCCGCCAAAGCAACTCATTCTGGTGGAGCGCTCTGGCCCATGGTTGATGAGGAAGGAACAGGAGCGGAGGGAGCAGATGGGGGCGAGATAGAACTGGGGGACCTATCGGTTGAGGAGTAGACGTGGTTGGCATGGTCGGGTAACACAAAGAGGTAACGGTCGCTACCAACAGCAGTGGCTGTTGCACTAGCGCCGGTACCTGGACCGTGCTGTGTGGCGAGAGGCTGGGATGGGAGCGGAGCGGAGGCGTGTGAATATTGGAGAGCTACTAGAGTTGCAGATTCCGTGTTCTTTTTTGGACATTTCCGAACTGTAAATTATTAGTCGAGCAGCCTGTTCGAATTAAGAATTGCAGGACATACTTGTATGACCTGCTTGGCCGCAGCCACTGCATGTCATGACCCGCTTGGTCTGGCTTGTACGAGGTGCATCGGACGAGGCAGATTGCGCTGGTTCCGGTGGCTCAGGAGGTGGTGGATAGGCGGAGTGAACAATTTTCAGCACATCGACAGCGTATTCAGACAGGTAGAGCCATTTCAGCTCACGTTCAAACTTTGGTAGGTTCGGGAGACCACCGCGGCGGGCAAGAGAGACAATGCGATCGATTTGGTCGTCGCTGATGATGCCCATACCACCAAAAAGATGATAGGGTCCCCATCGTACCTTGGCGGCTTCATCTCGCCAGATAGAGAGCGCCTCGCGAAGGCCCAAGTCAACGTCGTTCCAGCTCCTAAAGTCGCCCTTGGGCACTGTTGTTTGTGACGGGGCGCGAGGCGTGACTTCAGGATTGTCCTTAGCAGTTGCACATTCAGTGAGCGCCTCGTTGCATATATCGCAACATCGGTCGAGGGGAGGTGGCGGCGGGCAGCAACGAAGGCAACAAAAGTCCTCGTCGCCCTCTGCGCAGCCAGAGCGAGAGTGAGATAAAGTTGCTTCAGGGACAATTGCACACACCTTTTGGAATGACAGGGTTCACAAAAAACTGATTGCCGGGTCGACGACGGCAGCCAGTCCCCCGCTCCCTAGCATTTATAAAGGCATCCATTACAAGCTCGACGTCGGGGTTAGATTGAGGCGCGGAGGGTTGGGTAAGAGGTTGTAAGCTGGTGTCGTTCTCAGTTTGTGCTTCTTCTATTTCTGTTCCTGGGCAAGATCGACGGCTGGTGCGCTGCTTCTTTGGAGCACGGGTCGTAGATCCCTCATCTTCTGCCTTCCTCTTCTTTCCCTTAGCTGTCGATCTCTTCGTGGCCGATATGGCAGGTTTGTCGAAGTACTTCGGCTCTATTAGTATTATTGCGATTGCAGTTCGTGTTGGATCCCTTGCTGCGCGCCCAATCCTCTGAAAGAGGATGCAGTATTTGGTAGGGGGCTGATATTGTACTACAAGATCAATATCTGGAATATCTATACCCTGTAACAAAGATATAGAATTAGCTTTGATTAGTTTACATCAAAACATCGACAAACCATTCCCGCGACATCCGTGCATACAACCCCAAAAAGCTCCCCCTTTTTGAGCTTGTCCATCGCACACTCGTTGAACCCGCTTGTCATCTCTGCATGAACCCAAACCACCCGCTCTTGTAGCTCGAGTGACAGCTGTTTACGAAGATACTTGACTGCTCGCTCGCATTCCTTCTTAGTCTGCATAAATAACATGAATTTTGGGGGTGGCGGGGACGAAGGAGTAAGACCACGAGGAATGAGGAACGCAATGTCGTGAAGTGAGGTGAGGGTGTACTTCATCTTCCGAACCACTACGGTAATGTTGCACCGGTCATTCGAGCGTCGAATAACAGTCGCGCAATAGAGCCCAAGGAGCCGTTTCAGCTCCGAGATCATCAGCGGAGTGAGAGTCGCCGAAAGTGCCAGAAAAGTCGCGTTCGATAGCATCGCAGGCAGAAAGCACAGACGGTGGTATGCTGGCCGAAAGTCGCCCCAGTCCAATACGCAGTGAGCCTCATCGAAAATGACGCGAGTGACGCGTTCTCGGAAGGTGTTCGAGCTCCAAAGGTACTTCTGAAAGCGACGATCCTCATCAATGTACTCGGGCGAAGCGATCACCAATTGATATTCGCCCCGAGCGATGTCCTAGGTACAAGTTGAGCCATACGTAGGAGCGCTTAAGCTAAACTTACCTGAAACAACTGGTCTGAAGTTGTCTTAGCCGTGAGGTTGACCGCTTTGATACCAAGTTTTTCTAGAGCCGGATGAGTGGCGTGCTGGCCTCCGAGGAGTTGGAGTGGGCTAATTAGAAGGGTGACACCAGTAGACTGCCAGATAAATGGCATTAAGAATGCCAATGATTTCCCCGAGCCAGTTGGCGAGACCAAAACCGAGTGCTGGCGTTGAAGTTGAAGGTCGCAGATACGCATCTGGAACTTGCATGGTGTAACGCCAAAGACCGACTTGGTTTTGATAGCAATCGCGGGTAGGGAGACGGGTGTAGACGGTGCAGACATATTATCGAATAAAAACGCGAAAATAAATAACTAAAGCTACAAAGCATACATCGAAGATTCGAAGTGACAGAAGAGTTGTAGCCGCATCACGTGAAGCGAAGAGATGTGACCCCGAGGATCACCGAGGAGTGACCGAGAGAGGCTCGGACGAGCCAAGCAGACTTAAGCGCCGAAGAATGGTGCCAGTCGTTCGAGCACGTCGTGCTCACATAAGTTTCAGAAAAGCACGTGACGTGCGAGAACAAATGGGTAGGAGTCTAGACTGTGGTTGAGTACGTAGTTCGCTTACAAACATACGGTTGCTTATCTTATCAGTACGTAGGCAATCCGGGGCAGTTTCTAGCCGGCTAATTTGCATTCATACGATGCACGTGCCAGTCCCTAAACTAGCGACGTGGGACGTGGGCAAATCTAATGACTGTTGATGTACCCGACTTACTCCAGCTGCCTTGAGATGGGCCAGCAACGGACATTTCGCCCCGAGCCTCGACCCGCACCTCAACCTCCATCATATGCGAGCTTTCCTGCTGGCTCCCTACTTGTTTCCGGCCCTTTCCCTTCGCGTTCATCACTTCTACCTCCTTGGTCGACTCCAGATCGTTTGCTTCTTCTGCTTCTATCAGCCTTCTCGATTTTTTCCTCTTTCGTGTGGCGGCCGGCGCCGGTTCGGGGTCTCTTTTGGGTTGAGGAGTAGTAAGGGCGAGAGCAAATTGTGGCTCGACCTCGGATCGTAGAGTTGGTTCAGAGGCAGGAGCTAGAACGGCAGTAGGAGCCGGAGCCGGAGCGAGTTCGACAGGGGAGACGGCGAGAGCGCGAGCGGGGGGCGGTCGAGAACGAGCAGAAACTAGCGTGGCAGCAGCAGGGGCTGATCCATGATCCACTGGAGATTCAGCCAGATAATCGCGTGGATCGGGTTCGTACTCGTACAGGAACTGACCAACAGTAGGACCCTGAGGCATCTGAGTGGCGCGGAAGTTGATATGCGGACGTGAAATACGCTCCACAGTCGGGTGCTTCTTCCCCCACTCGCTATTGATCGTCCAGCTCGGAGCTTTCGATGCTGTCTTTTTGAGCCTAGGGACCGGTATGTTGACCACGCGATGTTGAATCCTGGTGAATTGCCGATTACCTGCCTTTTGCTTCCCACTCGTATACCCGACGTCTAGTGCGTCAAGAAGTCGGTTTGCCTACGCAAAGATGAGAAATTGATTTAATTGTTACGAAATAAAATTACCTGATCCGCACGAAAAGCAGGCTCCTGCACCACGCAGAGAGTCGTGTCATGTACATCCGAATGCTCGGACGACTGGAACCCAGGGTCGACCAGGAACTCGAACGATCCCAACTCTAGCTCGGATTCGCCGAGTGCCTTCTTGCGACGATCAGATTTCTAACTCGAGGTCAGCCGCTGAAGATCAAAAGAGGGAGAAAAACCTACTGCGCTCTTCCGCAACGCACGACGCGTGCGACGGTTTTCTCTCTCTCTCGCTTCCTCCCCTTTCCCTTCTTTATTACGATTCCAAGCATCTCTCATTGTCGCAAAACCGGCTCCTGACAAAACGTTGCGGAAAACCTCACGAGGCACGGTAGTCAGGTACTCCTTGTTGGTTTTCATAAGTGAGGGGTTGGTGACAACGCCGTAGTACTCCTCGCCCCAGCCTTCGTGGAAATTCTCAGTAAAGCTTCGATCGAAGTGAGGGATTAGGCGTTTGCCGATCATATATCGTGGTTCACGGGTCACTTCGTCATATTGTGGAATAAGTTGTGTCGCCTGGTGCGCATACTTGAGACCACACATGCTCAGTAAGCTCTTGAGCGTGTGGGCCTAGAGCAAGGATGAGTACCTGTCACTTTACATTGAACCAGTTACTTACGCAGAGGATATCTCGCCGCAAGTCTCCATTGACTGTCTCTGCTTGCACCTTTGGTCCTTTTTCGACTGTCACCACGACTTCTTTTGACTTCCCATTCAACATCGGACCAAGCCCAGGTTGAGGTACGACGGGTTGTGAAGGAGGTACCGGGGCCTTTGTCTTTGCTTTCGGCGGCAGTTGCCCGTTCTTCAAATAACTGGCTCGGACTTGGAAGATAAAATCATCGAGCTCGGCCTGAGTCTTGATGGATTTTGGAACTAGCGCGATAGGTAAGTAGCCCGTCGATTCGCCTACTGTATGCAGTATGTCTGCTCACTTTCAACCTCCATCACATTTCCGCCTGCCCCGTCCGAGTCACATTTTTCTCCACTCTCGCCGTCTTCGTTGTCCTCATGTTCGTTGCTTGATTCATCGTATTACGGTGTATGACTAAGCAGATCATTGACTCGAATCGACTGACTCGGAAATGTAAGACACGTACCTGTATCGTGTCGGATTGCTTTATATGTATATCACTACGTGCCTATACACGTAGTATCTGATGTGTTCATACGTGTATTATACTATATAAAGAGCTCTGTAGGAGCATAATCCTACAGGCCATCGAGCCTCACTGAACCCCACTTACGAGCTTAACAGCTCGAGTCGCTAAGAAGCACCCATACACATTATCACATCGCCCTCTACCCCAGCTTCGTCTTCGTTCCCGTATTCTGCGGATGTCAATGAGTGTGCCTGCCAACCGTTTATGTTCATTCACTTACCATCTGATTCCGGGGGTTGTGGAGTGGCTGGTTGGACGAGGTAAGTACGTACTCTATTAGCCACGGAGACTATTGAACTTACTAGCTTGTAAATTCATAGTAGGAAATGTCACGTTTGCGATACCGGGCCCAAATATATTGACTTGCTGAGCCGTTTGCGCCGACATGAGATATGCGGATGAGGTCCGTCTCACTGAATCAAAGGTAAAGATTCAAAATTATGCGCATATATCGTTACTTACATCTGTCCAAGGCTACAACATCACCAGATGAAGTAACCTCAGGCGTGGCAACACTAAAAGCGGCAATACCGGCTGAGGCACCCAGGGTGCTCTGCGGACCTCGGAGGTCCACGCCTAGGGCGGTGGTCACCCCAGGCGTGGCTCAAGGTAAGCTAGGAGGTTCGAACTTTTGCTTTATTTTCGGGCGTGATTGGTCAGGCATGATAGAGAGGCAAACGGGGGGGGGGGGTGGTGGACGAGCGAAGAGGCGAGCACCTAGGTATATGTGAGAATCCTGAGCTCAACTACGCGTCGACAGGGCTAAACAAAACGTAGGTGTGTCGGCTACCCAGATTAGTATGTGTACCACCCAATCCGATGCTGAAGAATCGACGAATCACCACGTGGCTACAGATGAGCTAGAAATGAACTTGGCAGTCCCAGATATAGTAAGATCAAGGCCGGCATGAGCCGAAGAGTCCAATCAGGCACAAACACGCCACAGCCACCATTGCCCACCTCTCCTTCGTTCTTCGCCGCCCGAGAGGGTTGGTTTTGGCTCAATATACTGCTGTATGGTATCGATCTGCTGCTCTGATTGATACCCATCTCCCACCTTCCAAGTCTCTTTGAAGTCAGGGTGAAATCCGGTTCCTGGTACCCCTAAATAGTTACGTCATGAGCTCCGCCTTCTCCGCTCGATTCTAGTCAGAGCTTTTGCGAAGATTCCATGCCAATCCGCTTACCATGCGCTCAGGCAGATGCATTGAGGAATGACTCGGCCGCCGAAACAGTGTTTTCAGATACGCGACCATTTGTACGCCGGCGATCCACCCTGGATACATTGCTCAACCCCTCGCCTCGGGGCGTAAGACAACTGTCAAAGGAAACATTTTGGGCTGAAATGTGCTGTGGAAACCTGGACGTTTCTAGCAAGCAATTCATATGGGCCAAGACGGGAACCGATGACAATATAGCGGATGACTGCCGCGTTGGCTACAGGCTGAATCCAAAAGATTTACGGCTATATATATTCGTGAGCTACAGTAGGTCGTGTGACGATACTTATGATTGATTAGCTCTGGGCATGCTATTTATCAACTAGGTACACTCTTGATATCAAAATGATCAAATAAATGGTTCTGCAACCAACGGTCAGCTCATAACCATTAGGTCTGGCTCGTTTCGCTTACCTTCAGCGAGCCAGGCCGTCTTAGAAACTGTGTACAGTCTGACACAGGACACTTAGCTACAACCGACCTTTTTTGCTTTGAGTCTTTGCGCCACCTTATATACTTGGCCATCCATGCTTCGATCTCTTGTTGATTCGGCTTGTGGCTGAGTTCAGGGATCTCTGGGGCTTGTTCAGGCTTGCTTTTGGGAGGATCGGCGGGTGTTGTAGTTTTGTATACCTTGGATTTAGCTGACGTTGCTGTACTCGTATTTCTGATATTAGAAAGCTAGGGCGACATAAGCTGTGTTAGTAACGCAAGGTACCGTAGGAAAGAGTTGCTAGGATCTTACTATAGCTTGCTCGCGCTGGCTGGGAGGACATATTTTAGCTAATCCATCTATTGTCGGTTCTGTCTTCGTCTCTGAAGCTCCATTGTGTTAGGCCCAAGCGCAAGACTGCAGCTTGATTTTGAGCCTTTTAAATCAGGTCGATCTCACCAGTTATTGAATCTTGAGACTGAACTAGCGCCATCCTTCGACGCAAAGCCCCTTCTACGGTGACATAAATCAACGCTGGAAGCCAACCTTTATCGCCAGTATAGCGGAACCATAATTGTCCGAAGTCATCAATGTAATGCTGTACTCCTTTAATTCGGAAGCTGGCGAAGCGTTGCTCCGACTGCTTTTTGACGATACTCAAAAGCACAGGGCGAAGGTTCTCGTCGAACCAAAAGATTTGATTATGCTTGTCGTAGCCAAAAATCATGAGTGATAGAATAAAGAAGCCTGTAATTAAAGGAGCAAGGTGAGATCTTGGAACGACGGTCTGAAATCGGGTACCTACGCATCTGTCCTTGAGTACTGAAGTACAAGTATTGAAGTGGACGGATCAAGTGTCAAAGCGAGTGTCACTGATTGAGGAGGGTTGAAAGTCAACCAGGTAGAGTTTGGGCTTAAATATGTAGCATACGACAAGGTAGGTCTAAGCCCACCATCCTTGGGGCGTGAGCACGCAGAGTTGTAGTAAGGGCTTTTGCGGGAGGATATTTGAGTGACATGCCTAGTAAACGACAGAGAAGAGCATGTGTTTCACGTATCTCATCATTGTCCTCTGCTTTTATGTGATACTCAGTATTGAAGCCAAGAGTTAATTTTAACCAATGCTGCGCTTGTGACTAATTAGTAAGCGCCCCGGCCCTCCCACCCATAAGCCCACCGGGGACGCAAGGCAGGTCTCTTACATTCGTAACAGTGACTATATTAAGCCAAGTTGCCGCTTAGATCACTATCTCAGCGACGACTACGTCCTAATTTGTTTTCGATTTCACGTCCTTGAGTAGACGGGATGTGCAACACGTCACGCCCCCTTCATCTTCGGCATCGAAATCGGTCAGGCTCTCGAGTTTAGTCGGTCCAGCGTTTTCGGTTTATTACGTGAACCTTGACATTGAAGAATCAGATGTTCAACTCTGAGCACGAGCTAGAGCCGTTTCGTAGTTTGTTAGTCGGTAGGATAAAAGCCCTACTAAACAAACGCGGAGTCTGACAAACGATAAAGTGCATGTTCCACTCACTTTAACAAACCCATGCCCTACGTACATCTTTCTTGCTACACTCTACGAGGACGATCGCTTGAAGTTTATCGTCTCCATCCAGCAGTTCATTGTCCCCCTTTCCTGTTACGAGCGTTGGCGATTCTTGTATAAGTTAGCGTTGAATTAGTGCACGAACGTACGACTACAGAAGTAATGCATATTATTGAATGCAGACATGCCGCCGTAGTTTCTTCTACCGGACTTGTGAGCGCAAGATTGAGTAATAGGGAAGTTATAGGAAGTCAGAGCATCAGCTGGTTTAATTCGTAACCCATTGTGATGATAAAGGGCGAAATGATTGACATTCTGCGGATAAATACATTCGATCCAGACGCATAAATGGATGACTAGCAAGTCACATTGGATTGAATGAAAGCTAGATCACGACATCTCAATCATAGTTCGATAGCCTCCTAGGCTGGAAGTACTTGTGCCAGTGTTCCCCGAGCTTGTTCCGGTCAAGATCAAGCTGCAAAAATCCTTGCGTGGACATTAAGGCAGTGTTTTGGGGAAAGAGAAGAATATTCTGAAGATCATGAGGAACACATATGAGCTTGTCGTCATTAAAGACTATCCAGCCATCCTCATCCAAAGTCCAGGCGACATGAGGACAATTGATCTGGCAGCCTAGGTTGCACAGTATGCCTGGCTCAGAAATGGCGGGCAGGGTGTTCACAAGCTGAGGCTGGCGGTTATCAATATCTGAAATATCGTCCATCAGTAAGGCTAGTTTCATGCTCCATATACGAACGGTCCTGTCACCGGAGCCTGAAACGATGTATGCGCCGTCTGGTGAGTACGCAACAGAGTTGACTGCGTGGGTATGTCCCTCCAAGCACGGCTGACCTGCTGGCTGGCCCGTGCATGTGTTCCAAATACATATGGTGCCGTCATCATAGCCAGATACGATATATGCGCCATCTGGTGAGTATGCCACAGAGGTGACGAGGATATCTCTGTTCATTAGCTGTCCCACTGGTTGATGCGTGTACGCGTCCCAGATACGTATGGTGCAATCATCAGCGCCAGATACAATATACGCGCCATCTGGCGAGTACGCCACAGATTGAACAGGACCGGTATGTCCCTCCATTGGCTGTCCCACTGATTGACCTGTGTATGTGTCCCAAATGCGTATAGTGCTGTCCCAAGAGCCAGATACAACATATGCGCCATCTGGTGAGTATACCGCAGAGGTGACATAATCGCTGTGTCCCTTCATTGGCCGGCCCACTGGCTCACAAGTATGTGCGTCCCAGATACGTATGGTGCGATCCTTGGAGCTAGATAAGATATATGCGCCGTCCGGCGAGTACGCCACAGAGTTGACATAATCGGTATGTCCCTCCAACGCCTTTCCTACTGGCTGACCACTATGTACGTCCCAAATACGTAGGGTGCTACCACAGCCAGATACGATGTATGCACCGTCTGGAGAGTATGTAAAAGCGCTTACACTATCGGCATCTCCCTTCAATAGCTGTCCTACTAACTGGCCGGTGAGTGCGTTCCAAATCTGGATGGTCTCGTCAAAACCGCCAGACACAACGTACGCGCCATCCGGTGAGTACAATGCGCGGAATCGACAGTCCTCAGAATAACGAGCACGGGCGGACTTTCGCAGGCTCAATGCGGTACTCCGTTCCGTTGTCAGACGTGTTCGCTGTTGACCATAGTGGTCCGAGATTGGGCTATGATCCGGCCAAAACGTCAAGGTTGACACGTAAATATGAGGAGTAAAGCCATCTGCAGTCGATGCAAACGAGTCCGCAAACTCCGACATGTCTCGTAAAAACTCTTTGATACCATCGTCTAGCTCGACTCTCTTCTGCGATAATCGTGAGTCATCTCGCAGCATCCTCGAATCAATGACATACCAAAGACCACTTATGCGCTCTCCTAAGTGCACTGACGCCTTCTTCAATATTCCCGCAAAGGTCCGTCACCTCCATCCAGAGTAGGAACCGCTCTGACGCAAACTCGCGCAGCATACTGACTAGATCCTGAGATACCTCTGCTGACATACAGTGGTCTATCCAGTAGCGACAGGCGTATAGGAGCTGCTCAGATATAGCCTTCTCGACTCTAGTTGGTAGGTCCGGTACGTCCTCGTCAGATACGTACGAGGACTCGAGATTGCAGATGTTAAATGGGGGGTCCGGTAGCTTCATCTGCTCGAAGCATAGCTGCGCCAGCCTTGTGTTATGTTTTTTTGCATCGCAGTGAAACACTCCAGACCGGTTTCTGTTCAGTAGGTAATCGGGAAACGACTCGTGTAGTGTGGTGACGATCTGGGTCTCATCCAACACATGCAGCACTGAGAACAGAGGACGTAGTGCAGCCCAAACCGAGTCAGCGTCAAGCCCTAGTAAGCCAGCCATGACATCTGTCGATAGCGGCTCCTGAGCGCACACAGCAGTATCGAGTACAAGCTTCATCTCCTCCAGGTCCTGAGTCGTCAGATTGGAGTCGTCGAATGCTGCTGCGAGTATGGCGCTGTACAGCATGTTGATATCTCTTTCGCTATCACTCGATGAGTCCTTGGTTAGTTTCAGGATTTGTTGGAGTCGGCTACCAGCTCTGGAGAAGTTGTCGTGCCCAACGTATCGAACAACAGTAGAAGCATAAACAAACAGCACACCCGATCGTTCTACGAGGGTGTCGAGGTCACTTGCCGAAAGGGTTAGGCGTGGTCGGCTAAGCCTGGCCGTTAGGTACCGCCTTATGTCCTCCTGAACGATCGAACGGCCGAGCTCATGCAAGCGCAGCTCAGCGGACAGGTCTTTTCCGTGTTGGCTCCGCATACGATCGAGTATCTTGGCGTCCGGGCGACTCGCGACAAAGAACTTGACCGGTAGCTCCTTGGCGTGCGAGAGCAAAGCGTCCAGCATCCGATCGACATTGGTGTTATCGTCGCATTCATCTAAGGCATCGATCACAACCACGAGGTTGGCAGGGAGAGCGTCTTTCACTTGTACCAGAGTTCCAGAAATTAACTTCTTAAACTGATCGAGCATTGGCCGGTTGTGGGCGTCCGGGTCCTTTCCCAGTACTTGCGATATGACAGATTGGAACGGATAAGAAAAACGTGATAGCTGATACGATATCGTAGGTATGATCCAGTTAGCGTTGCGACATGTCGGTAGCTGTCGAGAGCAGAAGAAGCTCGCGGCTAGGTTCTCCGAAGTCTCCAACCGTTCACACAAGCTATATGCGATCGTGGTCTTGCCGGTGCCCGCCATGCCGTTCAGCCAGTAGATCTTTGGGCCCTCGCAGTCGCATGCCCATCGGTATAGCTCTTCTAGGACGCCGAGGCGAGTGTCTTTGGTACATCCACCCCGGAGGCTGGATGATTCTGCAGAGTTGTACTTCGCAGCCGACGAGTTAGGGAGGGACTTGAGCCAATTCTCCTGTCAACAGCACCGTACAGTTAGCCTGAGCTATCCAACATCCAACTCGTGGCGCACCGTTGCTTGCTCGTTGACAGTTCGCCAGGTCTTGAGATTTACATTAATCTACGTGGAAATAAGCCCTACGTAAGTGGCTCAATGGCTTCGCCGCTCACCGATATCCGTTGGAGCAGAGCCTCGATGCGGCGGTAGTGCTCTAGTACTTCGTCGACGTCTATGAGGTGTGTTCCAAGCCTAGTCTTTGATAGTTTCAGCCGAACGCTCTCAAGCTCCCGGTCGATTCCTCTGTCTCGCATGGTCAGAACACATACTGGATGAGTGTTATAACAGCTCACTGTGCGAGGTTGGCGATACTTGGCGCCATTACAGGTGGAGTCGATGCTTCGAAGAACTCGGTGAGATCGTGGAACAGCCCGTTGAGGTCGCTTCTAAGGTGTTCATAGTCCGCGCGATTGTGTGCCGCGATCTTGCCGTACTGCTGGTCAATGTTGAACATATCTACCCTAACTTACACCTACCTCGAAGGTCTCAATACCCGCTACGATCCCATCCACGGCTTGTTTCAGTGGGCCGAAACTGCTCAATCCCTTGCTAAATATGTTGGCGAACGCCTTGAGCTCCGCCCAGCGTTCACGTTTCACATTTTGTTCGGCGGTTGGCGGTGCATGTAAACTAGGTACTGGTAGTGGATTCCACGTATTACCATATGGCTCTACGTTTGGTGGCGGCGCTGCCAGCGGAAAAGACGAAGGTTCCAGGTACTCCGGCATAGCTTGCAGGCCAATTCCAGACATAACCGGATTATATACATGCCGAGTCGACTGGGCTGAGGGTCCAGGTTGGCTAGATGAGCTCGAGAGGACTTTGATTCGTTTGAGACTTCGTTCCAAGTCTTGCTTGAGACTTCGTTTCTTTTCGCCGTTCATGATTCCAATACAGCAAGAAGATGGATATCGAAATATAGCAGGTTGACTATGATGGGTGTAGTCAAGCTAATAGGTTTAAGGTCACGTGAAGACAACTTCCACCACCATGCCTAACAATCCTGCTCACTCGCCACCTGTTGTTTCGACTTCGCTTTCTGATATAAACACTACTCTTACTTCTCGAGACAGCGCTGCTGAAGCTGCTGAAGCCACTGCGGCCTCTCTCACGGAATCTGGTTCTCCTGGACTCGGGTCTAGCTCTGTCCGGACTCGGCGGTCTGCCCACTCCTCTGTCAGCGCTCGCTCTTCTACCCCCTACCAGCGTAATAAACGCGCCCGGACGACTTCGGACACTGATCCTCAGGATGAGTCGCTCAGCGAACTCCCCTCACGTCGGAAGACGTCTCGGCGTGACAACGCCCCTCCCTCGGCCACGACTAGCTCTCAGTCTCAGCTCAACGAACTAGTCGACATGGACTTGGGGAACCCCGATGCCTTCGAATCAGAGGCATCCGAGAGGCCGACCCCTCCCATGGCTCCTATTCACGACCATCAATCTTCCTTGCCCCCGTCCGGCAATCACCTTTTCGCGACTCTCACCTCCGCCATTAAGTCCCTGGCCGACAAGCCCAATTCGGAGTACCACGAAGATGGCTTTCTTGCCGTCCCCGCTCTCGCTCGCTCGATCTTTGCTCAGTTCGCCACCTCCACCTCCAATGCTGGAAACTTCCACGACCCAGCTTACGTCAGCCAGATGAAGACTAGCCTTATCGCTGCGGCGGAAGACTTTGTTCGCGAGCTCAAACTAGTCGATTCGCCTCCTGGCCTCAGTAGCTCTATTCACGCCCCACCTTCCGACCCTCTTTATGCTCTCCTTGAAGAGGTTCGAGAGCTCAAGCACACCCAGGAGAAAATTTCCAACCGGTTGAACAGTCTTGAGGGTTCCCACGGCCCCAAACGCGCCCACTTCACTGCGCCGCATACCCCCTCGACACCCAACTCGTACGCCCAGGCTGTCTCCGGCTCCCAAGCCCAGGAGCTCGCCCCTCCGCGACCGCCGCGTGTTCCGGTTGCTGTTCCTACTCCTGTCCCCTCTGGCAAAACCAAGTTGCTCCCGGCAATTGACAACGTTCGCATCGTTGTCCGATGCAGCAGACACCCTCGCAGCGCCGATTCTAACACTCGTCTCCCGGCTCGCTCGATCGCTGAGCGCATCAATACCGCCATTGCCAAGGCCTCGCCTAACCCCCCTCCGAAACTCATCGGCGTCAACTGGAATCGCTCGAACAACATCATCCTTACGTTCCCGCCAAACACAAGCGTGCCATCTACGATTGACCTTCTAAAGCGGAGTGGCGTCCTCAAGGCTTTAGACTTCCCTCCTGACACCCCACTGTCAGCCGACGTCCCCTGGTCCAAGATCATGATCACGCACGTGCCCACCGGCTTTGGCGAAGAGGCTGGTGTATTCCCCGATCACCAAGTCGTTCAGTCTTTCCTGGAGTCCAACGAATGGGCCAAAAAGCTTCGTTTTGGTCAGCAACCCAGGTGGCTCAAACGACCCGATACCATCAACAAACCCCTCTCCTCCGTCGTCCTCTCGTTTGAAGACCCCGATGGCTCTATCATTCGCGAGGTTCTACGCAAACCCGTCTTTATGTTCAGCACACTTGTTCGAACCAAACGCTGGGAAGACAAGCCACTGCTACAAGGCTGCTCGCGGTGCCTCGCTCTTGACCACAAGGCTCCCACATGCAAGCGAAAGGTCCGCTGTGACCAATGCGCTGGTGATCACTCCACTGAAAGCCATCGGATTGCTTGCAAAGCGTGCCGTCGAGACAACACTGCCGCTGGTGCGCCATGCCCTCACCCGCTACGGTGCGCCAACTGCAAAGGCTCTCACTGCGCCTCCAATACATCTTGCCCTGAGCGCTCCAAATTCCGAACGCCCTCTGCGTCTCCTGCTACTTCCTCTGCTGATCCGTCCGTTGAGGACATGCAGCTTGCATGAGCCAGCCCAACAAATGCAGAGTCCTGCAGCTGAACGTTGCTCGGTCCAACGCTCGCATGCATGGGATCCTCAACGACTCTTCCGACTTCGAAATCTGCCTTTTCCAAGACCCCTGGTGGGGCAAAATAGGCGTCGAGCGCTCTACATCGTTCCCTCCTCCGGAGATTCTTGGCACAGTATCGCACCGCAGCTGGGACTGCTTCGTGCCTCCATCTAACTCCCCGGACGTCGCAGTTTACATCAGAAAAGGCCTCCCTTGGCTATCGGCTGCTCTCTCTACCATTGTCCCTTCAAACCCCTCCGTTCTCGCCCTCGACGTCTCAATCTACGGGTTTCAGGTCTGCCTCGTCTGCGTCTATCACAGGCCAGGCAGTCCGGCAGGTCCTCTCCGGGCCCTTCTCGACTTTCCGGTCCACCCTTCACCCATCATCTACGCGGGCGACTTCAACCTTCACCACGAACTCTGGTCTTTGCCGAATCTGTTGCACATTCCTCATCACGCTCTCGCGTCCGACTTGGCAGAGTGGATCCTCTCCAACAACATCGCTGTTGCCAACGACCCCGGTGTTCCCACTCGCCTAGGTCATGGCGGTCAGCAAAACTCGACCATAGATCTTACGCTGGTCAACCATTATGCTACCATAGCCGGTTGCTTCTCTGACTGGGAGTGCGACACTGCCCTAGGATTTGGCTCAGACCATCGCGGCATTACCTGGTCGTTGTCGGCACCTCCCGACCACCCTTTCGACCCACCCCCTCCTACCTTCCGTTTCTCCATAGATGCTGCGAATCGGGATGCATGGACAGAAGAGTTCGCCAGTCTTCTCAATGCCCATCCCGTGCCTGGCTCCTATCAATCTCGTGAGGACCTCGAAGCTGGCGCTCTCACCATCCTCAAGGCGATGTCGGAGGCAACTCAGAAAACCATGAAGCGCACCAAAGTTGGCAGCGGTCCTCCCCGAGCCCCGTGGTGGGACGAAAACTGTAATCAAGCACTCCATGATGTCAAACACGCTGGCAACGATCCGCATGTGAGACTCGCTATGCACGCTCGCCTTCGGCAGGCCATCCGGACCGCTCGTCGCAATTTCGCGAACAGAGTCTGCTCTGAGATCAACTGCGCCGAAGATTTGTTTGCAATCACAGGCTGGGCCTCTGGCCGTCGCTCCTCCCGCATGCCACCGATATCTGGCCCGGATGGCATGGCTGTTACCCCCAACGACCAAGCCCAGGTTTTTAGAGCCGCCTTCTTCCCTTCCACCCCGCCAGACGTTGACCTCCAGGATAACTTTGGGATTCACCAGCGGCCCGTCCGAGTCCACTCGCCAATCACCAAATGCGAGATTCAAGCAGCGCTCGACTCGTCTTCCAATAAGTCTGCCCCTGGTGCTTTTGGTTCAAACTATAGACTCCTCAAGTGGGTCTTCGACTACAATCCGGACCTTCTCGTCGAACTTTACAACGGCTGTCTCGACATCGGCTTTCATCCTGAATGTCTCCGCAAGGCCATCATCTCGGTGATCCCCAAACCCCGAAAGCTCGACATGTCAAATCCGAAGTCGTACCGACCCATCTCACTACTCGAATGCTTGAGCAAGTGTCTTGAGAAGGTCGTGACCAACCGCATCTTGTATGATGTTGGAAAGTTCAACCTTGTGCCTTTCACTCAGTTCGGCGGACGTGACTCGTCGTCCTGTGTCGATGCTGGCCTATCCCTTGTCCACGACATTCAGTCAGCATGGAAAAACAAGAAGCTGCCATCTCTGCTCACCCTCGACATCTCGGGTTATTTTAACAATATTAATCATCAACGGCTCCTTCTTACTCTCCGTACTCTTGGTTTCACCAACCAAATTTGCAACTGGCTCGAATCTTACCTGTCTCAGCGCTGGGTCTCATTTTGTATCGACAACCACACCTGCGACCCCATCCCTCTCAGCCCTGTTGGAGTTCCTCAAGGCTCGCCTTTATCGCCGGTCTTGAGTTCCATCTATACTCTGCCGGTCCTCCATGCCGTCGACGAATTCCCTGACCTCACGGTCAAGGGATATATCGATGACTTTTCGATCCTCGCCTTCTCTAAATCATTTGCCGAAAATAACCGAACCTTTTGCGAAGCAGTCGGCTCTGTCTCTGGTGTCCTCACCCGTCTAGGCCTTTCCTTTGAGCTTCCGAAGTCTGAACTCGTCCACTTTGCGGCTAGGAAAGCTGACCTCTCGGCCAATCCTGATCTCTCCCTCGATCGGCCAGACGGCGGCTCTCATGTTGTTCGCGCCCTCCCCTCCATTCGCTGGCTTGGTTTCCACCTAGACCGTCGCCTCAACTTCGCAGACCATGTCAAGAAGATGGCTGCCAAAGGCCTCTCGGTCATAGCCAGTCTTCGAATACTTGCCAACTGCGTGCGGGGAATCTCCGTCCTCCACGCCCGACACCTATACAAAGCTTGTGTGTTGCCTGTACTCACGTACGGCTCACCCATCTGGTACACGGGCATCAAGCAGCAGCGCCTCATCCAGCCACTCGTCCAGGCTCAGAATGTTGGCCTTCGATGGTTACTTGGTGCTTTCCGTACCTCCCCCATTCCCGCTATGGAGCACGCGGCGTCGATCCTCCCTATCCCTCTAACCCTTAGACGGCTCTCCGAGAATGTTGCCCATCGTTTGCATACACTCCCACCTGCGTCTCAGGTTGCAAAACGACTCCCTGCAGATTGGGACACACATGACAATCAGGTGCCTCACCCCCGTCAGCCCAACCCCAACCAGCCCACCATCATATACCGGCTTGCCAACCTCTCCCACCCTGACGCCGAATCCATTATGCCATACCTTAGCCCACCTTGGGAGCGGCCTCATCCTTGGGGCAATCGATTGGTCACACACTTCCCCTCTAGCTCGGCCAATCGCGATGTTCGTAATGCGCACATCCAGCAAGCCAAGGCTCGCATCCGCTCTGCCGAGCAGGACGGGTCGTTGGTTTGTTTTACCGATGGATCTGAGCGCATACAAGCGGGCATCCGCAGGGTGGGAGCAGGCCTACACATCACACAGAACGGCCAAGAATTAAAATCCCAGTCCATCGGGCTCGGGCGCAAGACTACAGTCTTCGACGCTGAAATGTGGGCCCTTGCAATCGCCGCTCATGCCGCTAACAATCTTTCTTCCTCGTCCCGTCCGCCAGCCCTCGTATTCCTAACGGACAACATTGCCGCGGCCCAAACCATATTCTCCCTATCCCGACATGCTGCTCAAGGCGCGTCCATCATATTTCGCAAGGCGGTCGACGAATTCCTCAACAAACACCCGGACTCCAGAGTCGAAATCTATTGGGTCAAGGGTCATTCCGGCATTGCAGGCAACGAGCGCGCAGACAGGCTTGCCGTCCAGGGGGGTTTGGTCCCACCTACGCCTATATTCCGTCATTCACTCACGTGGGCCCGTGCAAGGTCTAAACGCCTAGCCGTCAAGGATTGGGGTCACCTCTGGCTCCGTGGGCATCGTTCCGAACATGTCAAGCTCACCCTCCCTAGACTGCCATCCCTCAGGCCTCATGTTGGTCTCAAGATGGGTGCTTCACGTTCAGTTCACACCCGGCTTAACCAGATCATTCTCGGCCACGGTTTTGTAGGCGAATACTACGATCGATTCTTGCCGAATGTGGACCCATCATGTCCGTGCGGTGAGGCTCGCATTCAGTCCATCAGGCATGTTCTCGCAGAGTGTTGTCTTTACGATGGGGTCCGGGACATTCTTCGCCGCGTTTCCTCCTACTTCTCGTTCCCGCGCCTCTTTGGCTCGAGGAAAGGTCTTTCTGCTGTTATCGAATTTCTTTCTCGATCGAACGCTTTCTCTAAGATTGATTAGTTTTCCTGATTTGTTGATGTAACTGTTGTGCTCTTTCGGTGTTTCTTTGGCTCTCTCGTCTCTTCTTGCCTGTCACCTTCCCGCGTTCTGTCTTCCTCTTCTCTTTCTCCTTCTCGGCCTTTTTTTGCTCTCTCTCTCCGAGCGGTTTGACCTCGTGATCATGTAGCTCGTTAAATATGTATTTAAAAAAAAAAAAAAAAATTTAAGGTCACGTGAAAGACGTATTGGCAAAGAAGAAAGAAAAAAATTACGTGATACTCTCACCCACTGCCAAACTGAACTCCACCGCCACTCATTACCCCTATCTTGTTTGACACCCGTTCCAAGCTAAGCCCACATCAAGACTATCTATAAGTTAGCAAACTTGATAACGATGTCTTATTTCCGTCGCACGTCCTGGTCGACGTAGTCGATATAGCACAATGACGCTACTTGGTTGTCCAAAGCTTTAAACTGAGTCGTCAACCTCCTTCCTGTCTCAAATACTGCGTTTTTCCGTGAGTTCATCCTGGCTATTCGCTCCACTTTAGATATACCCACCTCTCTTGGTCAGGAATTGATCACTCGGTATACCTGAGTCTTTTTGAGGACACCCGCAGGTTCTCGCAGTTGTGGACATTGTCGTCTCGTCGTCCCCACCTCTTGAGGCGCCTATAACCTGCTCCCAATTTATCAGTATTGAGCTTGGGATACGATATGGCTTGAGACCTTGTCATTCCCGTCGGCTTCGGAGCTGTTGAGCGGAGCCAGTTTGCTCGCCTCGTTGTTTTCGGCCAAGTCCTCAACATACCATAACGAACCATTCAGGTCCAACACGAGCCCGCTAAACGCAGTATCCCTCCGTCGCCTCTACCCCCACTCGTCCGCGAAGAAGCACAAGAGATCCTACTCACGCTCGTCGATTTGCGACACATCCCTAGGTAGGACACGTTAGCCTCCCTCATCGAACGCATACCACTCCGCCCGCATCTCCCATCGCTGAGAATACGGCGGCGAAGAAGAAAGGTCGATTTCGATGACATGCCGTTCCTATGCCAGCGTGTGTTCGGGCAACGCTCATCACCGAGAAGGCTGAGTCCCGTTTGTTGGTTATGTTTATCCTATCGTCGGTATGTTTTTGCCCTTCATGTTCATTTTCATGTCTTTATTTGCTCTGGAAGAGTGTTGGATCTGACGAACCCAGCACATTTTATCCTGGATTTATATATCCCTAGCCTCATTGTCCCTTCTTGGTCCCTCCCTCCGTGATACGGTTTTACTTGCACGCTTCTGGAATCACACTTCCATGCGTGAACATTTGCATCTTCAAATGGCTTTGTTCTAATTCTCTCCTTTGTATGTTTTGATCCTGCGGGCGGGTGGTGCTATTTGAATAAACTGAACTGAATATAGTTGAAATAATTTGTTTGTAAGGGTCGCAACCACGCGATATATACAGAAGTGATACTTAATTAGGTCACCAAGCCCTAGTGGTCACACTAGCTTGAGTCGCGAGTTGTCTTCAAGCGTATCTTCTGGGATACCGTGAGAAGTCTTTTCTGCGATATCGCGGTTCAACTGTAATAGCAAAGGAGGCGCTGCCGGACTCCTATCATCAGCATTTTGAGCTTTTCTAAGAAAAACCTCTGGAGCAAATTTCTTGCTCGCCGCCTAGGAGATCTCGAGCGCTTCGAGCGCCGAGAGATTTCAATTTATATCGCAAGTATGTATATCATACTAAAATTAGGAAATATCAGAGTGCTCTCTTCTCAAGTGGTTCGAGCCCCTACAGGGTACGTTTGTCTCTATCATGGCCCCTGGGGCCATGATTGGCTCTTATGAAGAGGTTAGAATTAATGCAAAACGGCAACAAAGCTCTAGTCGAAGAAGTGGATATCCTGCTAGAGAATAAGCGGCCGGCTACTGGAGTTTGACGGCCGAATTTACGGCCTTTCAAAAGCCATCTCCTAGGGGTCTACTTCTGGGCATTCCTCTTGGTATCTGAGCATGCTGCGGGTCATCATGCGAGATTGTTCGAATTCGAGCCAAGCAGGTCGACTGATGATTCAGGTTCACTTGTTCCGCTGAACTCATCCATCAGACTGGCCTGGCCCAGCATCAGGCCAAGCCAGTGCCAAGCCCGGAAAACGGCCCGAGCTTACCCGCAAATGGGTCCTATGACGCCGCCTGTCAAGTAGGACCCGACAATTCTTTGATCAGTGTCTAAGGGATCTTCACCTATGTATGTTCGATGAAAACCGGAACCGAACCCGGGCCGATCGCAGACCTTCAGTCAAGGGTGCCACACAGTGTATCGGATATCGGTACCTTTAAGCAGTATAAGTTGAGGATCCAAATTAGCGAGCACACTCAATGTTGATGAGCAGACCAATGGGGCGGACAAATATCTTCGCACAATAGTCTAATCAAGATGCGGGATACAACGAATCCATTCTCGTCGGTTGTCTTAAAACAGTATCCCCAATGCGAATCAGCAGTTCTCCAGTCTAACCATCACATGACGGGGGGAAACCGAGGAACTTTTAGGGGGCTACAAGGTCCTCCCAAAGTTCAGCCCGCGATTTACCTCGGCAAAATCGTCCTCAAACCTGGAGACTCCGGATTTTTGGGATAAATTCGAGGGCTCCCGAGAGCTCCGGATGCTCCGGGGCGCTTGAGGGCTGAGAACTCTGGATCGCTGGAGCTAACCCTCCAAATCCGGAGACTCCAGAGCCGAAGACCGCATTGCTGATGTCACGGGCGCGGCATACTTCGCGTATGATTAGTGATCCCCATTGGCGTGTCCATGCCACTGATCACGATCGATTGAAGAATAGGCGCTCAATATCGTCGTTTCTCAATCGGGGTGCCCAGAGGCAATCGTAAATTTGAAGTTCCAGCTTTGCGGATGAGTGCACGTTGACAGAGTTGAAGAAGACTGACAGCCACTCATCAGGTGGCTATTCGTAAGGCCGAAACTCTATCCTATCCAATCTTACCGTCTGCATCACATAGGCTAGTGTTACGGGTTGCTGAGTGCGGAGCTGATTTCTGCCATCACGTCTATCGCGTGAGGAGATATAGCAATGTGTTTGATACGTGTATGGCGCATATACAATCTGGGGAGCATTAGTTGTCCCAGCGTCGTCCAATAGTTTGGCTTTCCCCACGAGGTCGCTGCTCGCGCTCGGTTTCCTGATATAAATGAGACCCATTCACCATTCTGTAGACTCCTAATTTCTTCTCTTTAAGAAGCCGTGTATTTATTGTTTCTTCGGGGCAAAGCCCTATGCTACAACAAGAAGAGAAAGCGAGAGGAAGAGGAAAAGAATGGGGCAAGAAGATCACGTGCAGCACTTATCTCAGGGGCTACAGCAGAAAAGGATAGGAGGAGAACTGTGTACTACTAAGGTTTACTTTGAAGATTCTTACCTGCGATTGAGGTCAGAAAGACCTGTATCGGTTGGTCGACCAGATCCACAATGAGACCAATTCAAGAGCGATATGTACGCTAGGACAAATGCTGCAACGCTCATCCCGCTCGTCCCACTCATCCCACTCATCCCGCCTGAATTCTAAGTGCGGACTCCGCATGCCTTGATATTGGGCTTCTCCTGCCTTGCTCTTCCGTACAGTTGGTAGACCAGCCTGGCTCAGCAGGTATATATAACCCATGGAGAGAGCCCCACTAAGTCGCCAAACCAACTTTCCAATGACAAAACGGTGTATGTCTTGAAACGCATTGTAAAAGAGACCACGCAACTAATCTCTTTCTCTATCTATGCATCATGACAGTCTATTTTGCTCACCTGAACGAGGTCTACACCTACAACGGGTACGACCAAGTATCTTGGTGTCAACAATGGTGGGACATCTGCCGTCTTCAACTTATTGCGACGCGCGATCCATCGGCACGTGGCTTTTTTACTTTTATTATCGCCGGTACACTACACGGTATCGACGACCAAGGCATACTCTACAGCGACCGTAGTGGAAGGGTCTCGGAAGTTCAGCGCTACGTGGATATCCGTGACGCGGGGTTCAGCTTAACTCCAATCATGCTGTTCTCACTCGACAACCCGCCTACTACTGTGGGAGAGACTACGAACCTCAACGCCGGGCTCGTACCCACAGGTCAAGCTACAGTCCCGTCGAGCTCAATGAGGCTATCTGCTATCCCTGAAGCGCTCCAAGCCTCTGTGGATAACCCGAATACCCCCGAGTATTTTGACCAATATCGCGGTAGTTCTCCTGTTAGTTCTCAGTTCTTCCCGCTTCTGTGAACGTACGGACTGACATTTCTTACGCTGCCGTTTACTTTGATCAACTTCATCGCTCTTTCAGCACCCGCCTCAGACCCTGCTTGGGCTTACTTCGGGCCGTTTGCCACCGCTGAGCTCAAAACCTGATCAAAGAGAAGTTGTGGCATGGATCACCAAGCTCAAAAAGTGCCGTAAGATATCAAAGCTACTGAAGCTTACATGCCCTCTGTCGGGGTGCAACCGGGCTAGACGTCCGCTACAGGGGCCATCTGCTCTAAGAGTGCGTATTGGATCTGGTTTCTAGTCGGATGGTTTTGCTGAACGCCGATCCAGGACCATCTGTTTTTTCATTTCGAAATTGAGGGTACGTTTAGTATACTTGTATGAAAGCGCATATAGCTAAAGCTTGGTTGTTGGTTACAGCTTATAAGTGCGCGGTTTGTTCTAGGGGCTTCGGAACAAAAGCAAACCGTGGAAGGCATCAGATCCGTTGCTGTAGGAGGAAGGCTGGGCCGGTAGCGGCATCTAGGTACTAACGTGGGTTATTTAGGCGAATGAATGATATTAAGTAGTATCTGAGCAATGTACGGCTATGATCTTGTTTATGGTATGAGCATGGGGAGACGGACTTGACGTATCAAAGAGCTTGAGAACCGCTACCAGGATTGGAACAGAAACTCTGATGGTATACTTATGTATGAACCAAAACGAGTATGGCCCTAAGTAGTAACGAACCACTTGCGTCAACGCCCCAGATTTAGTTGGCTGTGGAGAGTGTAGCATACTATGTGTCACAGTACTAGGTATACCGTCGGACCCACACTGCGAACATGCGTTGAATGAGCCCAGTAGCACGGCTCATATGGCATTTCTAACAGCCGTACGGCTTGCGATCTTGAAAGGGATTTCACACGCTAATCACATTGTGTATCTGATTTCCAAAGGCAGATTATAGCTTTCCTAGCTCCCTCGCACATCTTCATCTACGTGAGTCCGGCCGTCTCCGACGTTGTGTCACTGCGCTATTCGCGTTTCTTTCCTGTAGCAGTTCTTTTTCGGCGCTCACCGGCGGCGACATCACTAGTAATTGAGCGAAAAACTGATGGAATATCACCCAAATCGCTCTATATGTAGCTCGTCGAGCTCGCAGCAGCAATGCACTCACATTGGCGCCCATAGTTTTCGGGATGAACGGGATGCAATTTTGGTACCTCGTTCAACCTACATATTTTATACGTACATCGGTTCTCCCTTGCGCTGCGACTCCGATGGTGTAAATTTCACATCTTTGGCCTACTCAACCAAAGAACCACGGCCGATCTAGGTATTGGGCAGCTTTTTTCGTAGGAGGCATCGTAAGCGCCAACTACAACAATTCAAGGTTAGGCTAAAGTAGGTGCAGTTATCTCCCGTCTAACGTGACTCAGGGACACGTGACATCTGCCAGATCGAGCTCCAAATCGACCGTAGCAGACGCTACGAAGCGAAATTAGAAAATATACTCAACAATAAGTGTACATACATGTCATATATATCAAATGAGCTACTGAGTGACTGTATCTACGCATTTTCCGAGGAGGAGTAGGCATTTTACTGTCTCCAAAGGCGGTAGGGTTCACATGACCAAGCATTTGCGTAACAGATCGTGACGTCAGCAAATCACCCGTATAAGAGCAGCCAGCAGCGTGAAACTACTTCACGGAGGAGCGTAATCCACTTATGACCGCTATGAAGACATTTTGAAGCCCTCAAATGGCTTGAGTGATGAGAAATGGTAGGCAACGCAGTTAGTCACACTTGGTCACAAAGATGCTTGCTCATGTGAACCCTACCGCCTTTGGAGACAGTAAAATGCCTACTCCTCCTCGGAAAATGCGTAGATACAGTCAATCAGTAGCTCATTTGATATATATGACATGTATGTACACTTATTGTTGAGTATATTTTCTAATTTCGCTTCGTAGTGTCTGCTACGGTCGATTTGGAGCTCGATCTGGCAGATATCACGTGTCCCTGAGTCACGTTAGACGGGAGATAACTGCACCTACTTTAGGAATACAGTACTCGAAGCGCGTGTTCAGTTCACATACACGATCTAGGACTAAGATTCGAACATGAAATAAGCGATGAGTGCTCATGTACGATGAGAGACGAAAATCAGATGGGCGCGGCCAAAGCTTGAGGTGTGGATATCACCTTGCTCGCCAAGGTCTTTCCCCCACAAGTGTTGCATCAAAAAACGGGGTCCAAGGGTCTTTCTTGGTCATCAGTTCCTGGGACCCCGAAATCAAGTCCATGTTTGACCAAGGCAAGACCGCAACACACGCCGGCGGTCAACCAAATAAGTCTCAAGGTACGTCAGGAAAAACCCCTGTTGCAAATTTGCCCGCCTTTGGCAAACTGGGCGTGTTTCATCAAAATACACAGCCCCTGTGCAAATTACCCCAAATTTGCCCCATTTGCCCCGGTTTTCCCCGGGCAAATGGGGGAAAATGGGGTAAATAACAGTCAGTTACAGGGGGGGTTTGGCAAATGGGGTAAATGGGTAAATAGCAGTAAATAACGGCAAATCTGTGCCGGGGTTTTTTCCTGACGTAAAGGGCCAGCATAAGTTTCAATCCTAACACACATATATCTAACATCATGACTATAATAAGCCAGTTCACTTCGAGATCTAGTCCGTTCGGTGTAAATCGAGTTGTCTATTCAGCTCTAGCTAGATTGATACCAACACCACATTCTATACAAGAAGAGTACACTCTCAGGATAAGCCCAAGCCCGGATGTTAGAGAGCGCAGCAGACGAGCAAGGCGGAGTCGGAAGGGCATATGCAAAGCGAACGCGAGGTGCAATGTTTCCTAAGCCTACACAAGCTCGAAGTTCCTCTACTTTTCGTATGTCATACATGGATTCAAGGCTGTTTGAAAAAGTTCGACATTGCTCACAAGAGTAACAACGATGTGATGCCAGTTAGATACATATCCATAACAAATCCTGATCATCTTGACTTGTCCAAAATCTAGTCAAATGTCCTATATAATGCGTTGTACACGATGATTCAGAGTTACAGGAAAAATATAGGCAAGCAAGCGAGATGCTAAAGCCTACATCGCCCTGTGCTCATCTGCTGTACGAAAGGCCAGGTAAAACGGTAGTAGATTGGATGAGTTTCTACGATTTGAGTACATCGATCTATATACATAAATGTGTGGGGAATCGAAGATGTGTAACTACGAGGTACACAATAGCAAAGACAAGAGAAGAACATCTGTAACCGTAAGACAAAAGATAGAAGAACATCGCATAAGACAATAGCGAGTTCAACACGAGGTGTACGGGCCGGCAAGGTGGAAACGGGGCAGCGAGGTGGTGGAAAGCGATGAGATAATAGTGCTTATCACAGTAGCCGCTACGGAGGCGATTCAGCTACGGATTTGGTGCTCGATACGGGCTCGAATCGTCTCGTGTGGCTTATAGTGGCACTAGTGTATAAGATCAAAATTAAATCGAAATGATTTACGCACTCTCCTCAGCGTGCAACGAACCGGTTTGCATTTTATTCCAACTAAACGCGCCGCCGATATTCTTAAGATACGTGTTTGTAGCGAAAACCGTAACGACCTCAAATCGACCGCCGAATCGCCTCTATAGCGACTACTGTGATAAGCACTAATAGTACCGAGCGTGCACGACTACACACCCGGGGCATACCCCCGGTCATCCCCTAGTCCAACGGGCACATCAATGATGTTTCAGGTGTTAGATATACAGTATCTCAACGGGGTATATGCATGTATTTCATCATGTACCCCGTTTCATAACTATATACAAATGTGGCGAAGTTTTCTTTCCTTAGTTCACTACCATCTGTAGTTTGAGCTAAGTTATTTACATTTTAGCCCTCGAACCTCACATTACAAGATCTGGAGCGTAGTTGATGAGTGGGGAGGGTCAGCTAACGATCTCAAATTGATGACACGCTGTCAACTAGGATCCGGATAGGTAAGGGGGACTCATCTGAGTGGAATGGGAATGGCCCCCATTTTCTCGCTTCGTTTAGTCGCGGTCAGCTGGATATGGATTTACACTTTGGGAGGGCGAGATATCCCTATCGAAAGTACGCTACCGTCGATGGATAGTGAACTAATAGTTTTAGAGGTTTTAAGGTAGGAAGACCGAGAGGCGGATCAGAGGCTAGCCATGTGCTCGATATAGTATAGAACCTTCCTAGGCCATTACAATGGCGTCTCAAGCCCCCACACTTACATATTGATTCGCATGTTTTTGACCAAGCTCACCGTCTAGCTTCTGCTACAACGCTTGAAAGTCATTCAAACAGAGCAAAGTGGCCGGATTCATCAGCATCCGCTCTGTCTCCAGCTTTCACGGCAAGACTATCCCGTCGGCAATGTTCGCTCGGCTATGAAGCTATTGGCGTCACTCTAGGAGTTCAGCCGTCATGTCACCAAGTTCTCCGAACTCCATAATTCCCGCCTCGTGCTCCGCGATTCAATTCTCCCTCCGAGAATGAGCACATAAGAACGGGGTGATTCTCCAATCAGATCGTTTAATCATGAATTTCTTCTACCTCCGACCTCAAGGCGCGCCTCTGGGGACTAAGGCACTTTTGGGTACCTGAAATTTTGGCTGACTCACCCGAAACTCAGGGAGTAAAAAATGAAGTTCCCGAAATTTAGTCAGCCCGTGCTGATTTTCAAGCCTTCGGTTCTTTTAGGTCCACCTGAAATGTCCGACTTCAAGTGAAATAACTTAAATCCGAAAATACATACCTGAAACTCGGGGGTTTCCTCTCTGTAGAGAGGCTAGATCCAGAATAAATTGAGGCATGGGTTAACGAATACCCTCTTGATAGCCCGGATGTGTCAAGATTCAACATTTTGCCCGTTGCTGTTCCCCTTTCAATATTATGTACTCCTTTCGTAGTTTCTATGTTCACGTTCAATATTACCAAGAATGATAGAAACTCGCTATTAGCGCCTGTGAAAGCAATCCCTGCTTTGAAATCACATACTGTATTGTATTCAGCTCATAAGCGGATAAGTTCGCATCTGTTATTTCGCGAAATACCAAACATTATGCTACGAGGATGTTTGCTCAACGTAATTCTCGTCCTCAAATCGCTCGTTATCCTACAAGTATCTCATTTGCCCGATATAAACTCTAGCCACGCTTGAGGTTGTCCAATCTCGCCTGCAGCGCATCTTCATCAGACATCCCTCCTCCACCTCCAGATGGAGGAGGCGGAAGTTTGGACGACGGGCCACTGTCGGCGCCCTCACCAACTGCAACCATCTGGCGCGGGTTGACAACTTGACCTGCTGAGGTACCAATTGCCGTAGGTGGGAGCTGCAACTAGAGATTGATAATGACAAATGATATGGTTATCCCAGGAGATTGAAAAAGTTCGGTTATTGTCAGTTGTTTGTCCTGCGATATGGCCTTGCACTCACATCTTGTTGTAAGCCGATCCCGATCTCATCCAGAACTTGTGTAAGGATCTTATCGCCTTCTTCCTCCTCGTCTTCTAGCTCGTCGTCCATAACATCGTCAACTGCGTCGCTCATCATCTCTTCTTTCATGTCCATAGTAGCGCTCTCTTTCTCGAAATCAGCCATAATTCGTTGGATTTGGGGAAGGTTGAGTCCTCGATTCATGCTTGCCATCGCCTAGTGAGTAGATTGTTAATGATTTACGACTAATTAGATATAAGTAAGAAGAAAGAGCCCACCCTAGTGGCGCCACGCATCGCCTCCGCCATCTGTTGGTTGCTGCGGAGCGTCTGGATACGGAGTCCAACAGCCTGAAGCTGGGTCCGCATTTGATAGAATTTTTGCACGTATCTTCGGGTGCGAACAAGATCTTTAGCCATCACCTTCGCTGCGTTCTATTCAACGTTAGATCCACCACGGAATCATTATGCAAGACTCAGTTCAGAAAAGAATGATAATGATGGAACGTACCATCTGGCCCGCCTTTGCGCTTTTCTTAATATCCATCACCAGTTTCTTTTCTTGCTGTTCGAGCTTCGTGCGCTCACGATCAAGTTCACGCTGAGCCTTAGCAAGAGCACGCTGATGCTGCCTCAGTCGTTCTGCTGGAGTCACACTCCTCCCGAATAATGTTTCCTAACTCTCAGTATGTTAGTCCGACGCGATTGCCATTCTCCTTAATCTTACCATGATATTCATATTGTGCAGTTAGCTAGTGGCTGTTGCAGATGCTGGTGGACGAGGTGTGAGAGTGGGCAATTCGCACGTGACCTCACCCGTCAAATATATCACGTGTGCGTCTGCGACTCGGCCGCGCTTGTGACAGTATAAATGCCGACCCATAATTCATGCCTCACTTGGTTGCTTCTCGTCTCCATCACGTAGCCGACTTCGTTGCTACTGTGAGTGATACGCGATATGCTACTGGGGCTAATTATGAAACTATCCCGTCTACCTCGTATCTCCTACTGCCTTGCCCCTTGACAATCGTTGATTCATTACTTGGGCCCCAAGGTGCTATTCTCGTCCACTTAGGTCATACTAAGATTTTCCTGACTCGCGAAAACCTGCAAAAACTGCTGAAAATATTTCCGGTCAGGTGCTTTCGCAAGGATGCGCCCACGTGTCTAAGCAAGGCCACTTGAGCTCTAAGCCACCACACCGGAGCGATCTCATACCAATGCGGCTGTTCGAAAACACTGGCTCTAGAGTAAATATTGGGTCTGTAGAAATCTTCCTCGCTCTCCTTCAACGGCCATTTCTCTGCGGAAGAAGAGTGGTTACAGCAGCTTGAGCTGAAATCTTTTTGAATACTTATCGCTGCGTATGCTATAGTCTATGCATTTATGTAATCGGTCGACCTGAGGTCCTAGGGCTTGATTGCGCGCGCCAGCTTCGTACTTGGGGTATCTCTTTGCATGACGACCGGCAGCCTACTAGCGTTATCCATCTTGATCTGGCTATTGATTCGGCTCTATGCAGCGAAGCCAGATGTTCCATTAGATATCCAGCTCAAGTTATTTTTTCTCGGTCCCGGTATTTTACAATGCAGAACTCAGGTTATATGAAGCTATCTAGTAAGGCAAGTATCAGCAGTTGAGAAGGCGACTCATGGCTAGCGCCATACTCCCTACTCCCGACAGTATTCTTTCATCGTCTCCTTAGGATATCTGGTTGTCAAGTGTCTGTTCAGGCCATTATGCGTAGTTGTATCTCCGCGATAACATATGAGACGACCACCTCTCGCTGACATAAGTTCATACTTGGCTAGACAGTGATTTTGGGGTGTTAAGTTCTTCCCAAAAATTAGTAATGACACAGCAACTGGCTAGTGCGGTTGTATGAGTCCGTCTGCATAGCTTCTGCGCGCTAGCTGGGTGCTTGAACCACGTACATTCGATGTGGCGAAGTATACTTGATCTTGGTTGCTACTATACTTGTACCTTCCTTTGAACTGGCACTCCAGTCCTTTGACTCTACTTACGTCCTAGATCTTAGGGCATGGCACTTCCTTCGATTGCATTAGCTATTCTGTAGCCTAGTCATTCGTAGACTATTGACTGGCAGTGCGAGCTTTTGGCGTTGCTTATCGTTAGGCATTACTTCTAGGCTGCTGTGCAAGGACATGGCAGGGTAAATGCTCTTGACTTTCAAAATCTACTCCAGTAACCTCTAATTCTCAGCAGAGCCGAGGGCGATTCTGACTCTTGACTAATACTGCCGTTCGTCTACAACCGATTCACGAGGGAGTATAGTGTTTCCTACACGGTAACAACTAGATTAAAGGTCAAAGCCCACGAACTATGCCCCAAAGTCGGCGGTGAGCAAGTCTGATAAGGCTGCTGCATTGAATCTGCTATTAGATAAACACGCTCCTCACTCAGTAAAATCTGGAACTCAAACTACGCACTCAATATTTGATCATGGTATCAAGATTGTTTCAAAACACTACGCCCCACCCTAAGTTTACAAAACAGTCCGTCGCTGCTCATATATATTCCCCAAAAGACCCATAATCCCACCATCCACAAACTCTTCTTCACCCTCACCTTCACCCTCTTCCTCATCATCCCTCCTCCCACCACCCCCACTCTTCCCAACGTCTTTAGCAAACACCGGCTGAGCATCATCATACGACTCGCCCAATGCGCTCCCCACATCAATCGACGCAGCCACAGGCGCACTCGCCGACTCGGCACCTCCAGATAACCTCCGACTCCCACTCGCACCAGAACTACTCCGAAGTTTAACACTGTTCTGCAACGCACGTTCGTACATCGCCGCCCGGTCCGCGAGTTTAGATTCGGGCATGACGACTTCGGCGGCGAATCCGACTGAAGATCCAGGTCGGGGTTGGATTGCTGTGGAATGGGTGTGTGGTTGAGCGTGCGTTTGTGCATAGTGTTGGCCGAATCGACTTCGGGAGCGTGTTCGTCCGAGGACGGACCGGTCTGGGTGGGCGTGGGCGTGGGCGTGGGTGTTGATGCGGGAGAGGTAGAGTGAGCCTGTGGGGTCTGATGGGTTCCATTCTGGGTTGGCAGCCTGACGACGATATAAGAATAATTCCAAGTCGGTAAAAGCGAGACGTGGCTTACCTTGAAATTCAAAAACGATTTCTCCATCTTTCCTTCCTTCCCAGCAAACCTCTCCTCCGTACTCCCTCCCAAACCCGTACCCGCTCCAGCTCCAGCTCCTTCCACCGTTTCGCCCTAACAAAACAAACCAATCAACAAACCCATACCATATCCACCAAAACACATCCTACAACTCACCGCATGATGCCCATGCCTCTTCAGATCAAACACGGCCGAACTACACACATACCCGAGTCCATCTACGTGCCATGTAAATTCCCTAAAGAAATCGACGATTTTCTCAGCGGAAGGCGGGAGGGAGTACCATAGGATGAACGGAGTGAGAAGGACCGAGGTGAGCTCTTGGACGAAGATGGTTGCTTTTACTGCGAAGAGGGTGCCGAATTTTGTATGGACCTGTGTGATGGGTGGGAGTATGAGATTGGCGACGAGTTATGAGAGGGAAGAGAACGAGCGAACCATCTTGGAATGAAGCTGCCCCTCCCAATCAGGTGGCAAATAATGCGTATGCCTCACAACCTCTCTCAACAACATCTCCGGATCGAACACTCGATGGGGATCAGGTACCATCCCGCGCGTAATCGCAACTACCGAGCTGAATACTATCCCAACCCAAATCAATTCAATATAAATGAATTTCACGTGAACGGGGGTAGGACAACGTACCAGTGATGTAGAACACAACAGTCTTCCCCGGCGTAATCTCAAAATGCAAGAATATATCTGAATCGAGAACGGACGCGAGGATGAGAACGGCCGCAAACGATCCAGCTACGAACGATACAAATCTTTCGTTCCGTATTCACGATCAATCCCGGCCACCGGCAAAAATGAGAAAAAAAGACTCACCTAGCGATAATCGTGACCTGCTCCTTCGGAAATTGATCAATATACTCGATAGCAGCCGGATACGAGTTATCCAAACGCCGCGCAAAGATATGCGGAAGTTCGTTGTATTCTCTGAACGTCCATTTGGCGAATGGCGTGTATTGGCGTGTGCCCAGCGAGGATGGGTTCTTATGGTACTCCTATAATACATCCCTATTAATCGCATAGTCTCCATGGGAGGTGAACATGGACGTACCTCGAAATACCGGAAGAAACTGTGCATCATGAGATACAAAACAATAAACGGTGCAAATATCGCGTTCACCAGTCCAAAGAATATCATTCGCCTCTTCAACTCTGCCGCCAATCCAGCTCGGTTCTTTTCCTTCAAAAACACGGTACGCACAGTCCCTCGATGATCAAACAGATGACCCAATAAACACGCTCGTAGATTCCACTCCAACGCCCGAGTAAGCGTTTGCTGGCCCGGTTCGTTACCAAACTGCAAGAATCGTGGGAGAGGAACACGGAGATCGAGCAAACCCCTGTCAAATAGGGCGATAAGGTAGTTTTCTTGTCGCATGATCCGGTTCGCAATGTCGTGTGCGTCAAGTTTAGCTGTTGTTGTTGCATTCGTAGGAGATGCAGAGGTGGTGTTCGAAAGTGCGGTGATGGGATTCTGGTCTCGGATGAGTCCAATACGACGGACGATCTCGGGCCAAGAGATTGTTTGGATATCGGACTGCGAATAATGGGTATAAATTGATTAGGAGAAGTGTGGTTACTTACGTCTGGGACACCGAGAAGATGTGTGTAGAACTGGTATAGCTCGAGAAGGCGGCGCATGCTCAAAGCAAATTGAAGGATCTGGTAGATATAGAATGCACCGAACAGCATGAAGAACAGCCATGTGAAACCGGAGAACCTGTGTGGCCAAGTTTAGCTCATGAAAATTTGGTAAATCGTATAAACGCCTACCGGGATACACAATGGGGGATGACGACATCCGCGAGTTGAGTTGTCCCAGTGTGTCGAATACGCGAATAGTCAACGCAGCCCAACAGAAACGTCGAGAACCCGATCACGAACCCGACTGTGCTGCGAACGGCAACAGTCAGCGGTCGAACGACGAATAACGTCACGAGATACGCACAGCAGGTTTAGCCCTTTGGATAGCGCGATGCAGTATATTCCCTTTCCCTCGTAGTAGGCGTATACCTGGCTCGATCTATCGTAAGCTTCATGTCAGGAAATAACTCGGTCGACTTACCTCTTGGAGAAACGCATCGAGGTTGTACACGTTAAACCAGTTCCACAGCGCTCTCTCGTACTCGTCCATCCCACGCATCGGCTTCGGACTAGACGCTACTGCAGGCTGAGGAAGCGCAGGTTGTATCAGCTCTGACGGTCTAGGTGGAGCGTTGAACTCCGGGAACTGCTGCTTGCTCGACCTCCTCGGTCGATCTGTCTCGATCATCAGACTCGCGGGGATTTCGTCTGCGTCGTCAAGTGCAGTATCTGTCGAGTGTGTACGTCCTAGTGCGGCATTATCGTGTTGGGTAGACGTCATATGTATCGTTCCCTCTTCGTCTTCGTCCTCCTCTTCGACAACGTCCGAGGGATGTCTGTACCCTGCGTAGCTCCTTCCCATTGGGTTTAGCATGCTCAGAAACGGTCGCCCCGTTTGGCTTGCACGCATCGAACTGCTGCCTGGGGCGCGTGATATATAGAGAGATGCGGAGGGCTCGTCGGTATCGTCGACATAGGCGGACATGGTGGTCGTGGCGAGATGCTCAGCTTGCGCCCAGTATCCTGTTGAGATAAGATTAGATCGGCGCTTGTCAGCTACTGAGATGAGCGCACAGCACTGGCTGTTTCATACAAACACCAGCCAGGCCCTGGCGCCGGAGGGCTGGGTCGAAGCCGGAAATTACTGTCAGGCATTCGGACGTGATATCTAACATGCTGCTTCTCTTGCCGGCAACCGAGCTATTCGCGGTAGATATAAGCCAAATCAGGAACATATCGTCAGAAAAATCGGACCTGTGGCAGTAGCCACATACCGCCGGTTACCGCCCACGCCGCCGCCTTCCGCCTCATATCGCCGCTAAGGCCCGGTCGTCGCCGTATAACGAAAACGGGAAGTGGATCATCGATCACCCGCCGCCTTATCGCTTCAAGTCACGACCACTGGTCGGCTGGCCATGTTTGGCGAGGGCCGACTACAGCCTACGGGCCGCCTTAGGTAGCAAAACTAACCATTTTTAGCGTTCCCATGGATGATATGGCTCCTCGCATTGGCTCACTCTCTAAATATTGACCGTAAATGTGTATATTATACAGAATCATCAACTAATGGACTAGACGAGAATGATGCCTATGTATTACACAATTCAGCAAGCTGGAAATCAACCTGTTATTCACATATGAGATGAGTTGACATCCGTGCAAGGAATCAATTCAGACGTCACTTACATACTCTACTTGAGTCAATTAGAATAGGTCTTGTGTCGACGAGAGTAAATTAGCCCAGTACATTACCATAAATACCGGACATACCTAACAAGCCTGGTTGCTCCTACCTTGTTGACTGAAGGCGATACAGGGAGCGTTAACATAGTGTGGAAGATACAAAACGCAATACTTACCATGATTACTACAGCTAGCTCATGGGGTACGGCTAGTTTAGGTCAAACAGCCTAGCTACAAGTTTGTGAGAGGCTTCGCTACGGCCGTTGCGTGGTGGAGAAAAGTTGGCTAAGTGACACTCATGAGCCGATCCTATATATCTCGCGGATCACGGCAATAGTTACGGCATGTTGCGAAGCGTCGGCTGAAAATAGATGAAATTCCGAATCACAGTCCTTACTTAGCGAACGGGCTGAAAAAGAGCATGGGCGAATATCAAAAAGGGACAAATAGATACAAATGAAGGCGCGTATTGTGTGGGCCTTGCGATATATCCGATCCAAATCAATAGTGTGGAATCGCAAAAGGTATGAGCTGTGAATGAGAAATAGAGCATAAGCTGACCGACGCTAAAAATTGTGGCATAGCTAGGCCGCATACGCCAATCTCAACTAACCAAATGTACCTTACGATAAAATGGGAACGCGCCGGGAAGCGCTGGGAGAGTTTGTCTGAGAACAATGCTAGCAATGGCCAGTCCCACAGGAGGTTTACGTGCTTTTGACCGCCCACTTGAGCGTTTTAGCTTATGTTCTGTTGTGTATCACATATATATGACTCATCAAGATCGATTAAGTTCGGGTTGCCAGGCTAACAGTTAGTGGGCACCGCGGGCGCCGTCTATATGCGCTCATATGTACAACCGTGAAGGCGGGCACCAGTCATGGCTCTATGTCTGGCAGTCGTCGCCGCTCGTAACCCATGCTGGTAAGGCCGCCGCCAGGTACGACCCCATCCGATGTAGTCATCGCCACTTATACCCGGTTGCCACTAACCGGCCGCCCGCCGCCACCCGCCGCCTACTAGTCGCCGGCTATCGCTGTCAGGTGATTTTCCTGACGATGTCAGATGACAGATCCAAGCCTAATCCCCTTCTGGCAATTGAATCCGGATGCAGTTGCGTATAAACTCAAATGTAGAACAAAGAGCGCGTATTCCGGTGCTCAAATGTGTACAGATTGCTCATCGTCTCCAAAAACGTAACCGGGAGTGGTGTGTCGGGCGTGCCTATAAAATTCCTCGGCGCAATGGCTTGACCCAAACCAGCAGTGTGTGCCCTCCGATTCCAAAGACTTTCAACCAGCTTCGTCGACTTACCTGCTCTTACAATCGACCCTCCGATCTCCAAGTCCACTTTTAGTGAGGAGATTTAGCGCTGGCGCCCAGCCGTCCCTGGTTGAAAAGCATTCTCGTTGCCGATTAGTAGCTAGCGTATATGCGTACGTATTCATTGACGCGGTCTGAAGCTAGCAGCTAATATTTCTTTACTGAAACATAGACTATTTTATTATTGCTCTGGAGCTTTTCGGTTATAACGACCAGAACCAAGTCTTCTGGTTTGACCGGTCGCTGTCCCCACGCCTTTTCAACACCGCCCACGAGCAGCCGATGCTACTATTTTCGTGTTTTCAGATCCAAGGGGAACTTTATCACATTAGATCAGCTGTGGTTCTACCACGCCGAAGCTGATACATGGTATCCGGCGCTGGTCTACACCAGTATGGCTGATGCGTTGAGCCAAATCATGGAGCTCTCGTGGCCTTCGTATGAAGCAGACATCGATGTTGCTCCAACGGCAGCGCTGGATGAGGCTGGTACTCTGTTGTCTGAGTCTCTCTGGACGCCTTTTGAAGTGGCCGCGGAGCCAGTGGTGGTCGATTCCTGTCAATTCGGACAGCACGTTGACTCAAGTCAGGATACTGTAAGCCTCTAAAATGTCGCTACATACAAGCAATGTCACTGATACTGCCCATTACGCGGATGTTACCTCTTAAGAGCTATACTTCTTCTTTGTCCTCACTGACTGAATCTTCCATTTGCGAGACAAGCAGCCCCGTCAATCCTTCCGAAGGCGATTCCATCACAACGATAGAGTCCCTCTCGCTCATAAGCGTCTCGCCTAGCCACGAGGAGATCGACGGATGGCTCCGCGAGTATCGACGCCTGCGCAAGGCTTCAAAGACCCAGGAAGGGTTGCCTAAAATAACATGCCCTCTACCAGACTGCGGACGAGTTTTGAGACGACTACATGCTCTGAAGGTGAGTTTTGCCGGCCATTAGAGTATAGTTTTAAGGTGCCGATATTTACTTATTTTCAGGATCACTTGTTCGGCCACTTCAATATTAAACGTGCGTTCAGTCCAAATTCTACTCAAAGCCTCGCATATATGCTATTGATATTTTCGACTACAGCCTATGAATGCTATGTATGCCATAAGCACTTCGAAACCAAGTCTAATTGCAGAAGGCATCAGCAAGGCCGATGTTCCGCTGCGTAAATAGACTGCACCCCAAAGCTCTGCTACTTTTCAAGCATCAGGAGGTGCTGAAATATTGCTTACGGCCCGTGTGATATACAAATTATACAAAACACCCTCACACGTGTACTCCAGTGTCAACGTCTATATGCAGGTGCTTCTGTAATTCCCTTCCTGATACAAATTCAAAAATATTCACCTGGAGCAGTGAGATAGGTTCGCCCATCACGCTCGCTAATTTCCCGCAAGTGGGTCGTATGCCCCATTTGATGTGCGGCCCGCTGTACGTGCAGGTGTGCTCAATTTTATCTCATAGTCTATTATGCAGTAGTGAGTTCAAACCGAACGGGAGGCATCTTTGGAGAATGAAGGGCTTCTTGGACTGTTACATATCCAAGCTCTACTACACGATGAATGGGTTCGGAAGCTAGTGAAATCGGTACGCAAACACTTTCAATAAAGAGTTTGCGATCGGCGCACTAAACCTTACTTTTGCCTGCGAACCGGTAACTAAATCCTACATTTTCTCTAACCCGATAGTGTTGCATAACTAATTTCACGACCCCATTACCTCCATAAGATACTAGTTTAAGCGTTATAGAATAATCCTGCCAAATCGTAGCGCTCAAGGGCGATGTTTAGGTGCCGCCTAGAAGATTCCTCCATCTCTAAAACGCGCCTCTTCCGCATCAGGCGACTGTGATTAGAAATCACGAGCATTAGAGCTCCGCGGGCCCCATATTAACTCACAGGGAGAGGCTGTGAGAAGGTTTTGTGCGCGGTCATTTTAGAATTTAGTCCGGCATACAAAATTTAGCGCCCAGCGCCCGTTCAGGAGTCGCGCTTCGCAAGCTCTCTAATTTTACTACATATACCGCGCTGTATTAGACAAAGCCGTGGAAAGGACCAGCAAGTGGATTTTGAAGGTATCGACAACTGGTCACAGGCTGAAAACAATCACTCAACCTCAAGCTGATCAAATGCGAGCAATACCTCCTTGGCGGTCGGCCGATTCCTAGGCTCAAACTCCCAACATTTCTGCATCATGTCCCACACGGCCTTTGAAATTGGGTCTCCGAGTTCGAAGGATTCCATCGTGGCTGGCGGTTCATTGTACATCATTTTCTTACTTGCTATGATGTGGTTTGCGTCGTAGGGGGGCTCCCCAAATTGCGCCTGATGATTTTGCATCGGCAGCCCGCACGAGTACTATTGAAAATTTCCTACCTCTAGCGCCAGGCAGCCGAAGGCCCATATATCGGACATCGATGTTCGACCGTCGTCCTCAAAAAGCTCCGGACTGTCCCATGGTACCGTGCCACTTTGGTTTTCCACAGAACAGTAGCACGCGCAATTTATGCGAGCAGATCCAAAGTCGCAGACCTTACTGACATCCCCCGCGTTATCAACGAGAACATTACTCTAGTAGTTCAACGTTAGTACAACAACTAGTGCAGAAAGGGCTAACCAACTCATACCGCTTTCAAATCTCCGTGTACAACCAATAGCTTGTGGACATGGTTCAAGCCTCGTATAACGCCTTTGAGCTATTTGACGCTAGCTGTTGAGAAGATAAGGAGAATGATACAGAAAATACGAACCAGCTGAAAGCGTTTCGAAGGGCTGGGGGTGTGAATGTTTACAAACTAAGTCAAATAATTTCAATGAATCTGGAAGGCAACTCTTGCACTTTCACTTACTGTATCAAGGTCCTTATTATGGTAGTATTCGCAAACTGGAAACGGGGGAAAGTATGTAGCAAATCTGCCATAGTCGGCCGACTCAACCAGTCCAAGCAATGGTGCTACATTTGGGTTGTTGTCTTGATTCAAGATTTTCCATATCTTCAATTCGTTCGCTATGTTCTCTTGTAGAGATTTCTGGAACAAACGCAGCTGTCGTATCAGAAGCTTCTATATAATACTATCTCCCTACAGTTTCACCCCGTTTCCGGAAACACTTAATAGCAATCTAGAGACGTAGCGCTCGATTATAACATTGTCGTAACCTACGCTGATTATACAGTTACACGCGCCTTTCTGGGAGGGTCAATGCAGCTCAGCGTTACGCTGCACGCAATTGTTTTGGTATATGATAGGCTGCACGTCGTAATATATAGGTGTAGTTAGGGCTTACCAGTAGACATCAGCATATCCTCCATGCTGGTTTGGGCATTCCATCTGGCCTTCAAAATGGAGAGACGAGAATATGGTATCGCGGATGGATAGGTTGTGTAGTTCGCATTGTGGTGTTGTGTCCATATTGCATTTGACAGAGCAAAACGATAACTGGTAGAGTTGATCGATTACAGCCTGACAGGAAAATATGCGCAAGCATGGCAGATGGTCATCTGACGCCCCGAGCCGCCGGAGACAGATGTATTACAAATTGAAGGCAGTGGCGGTTAGCCACGTGACTGTGGCCTTACTGCCCATCAACCTCGATCTCACGTAGAGGATAGCTTTACCTATGATGATTTCCCCCGATTCTTCCTTATCCGGAAATGAAACAAGTATTAGGTGCTTGGCTCATGGCGCTGCGGCGGACATTTGGATGTACGTGGTAGAATCTCACTAGGACGTTGTCAACTAACCTAGCCGCCCTTAGAACTTCTCTAGGGCAGCTTCCAAATGCAGGTGCCATCGCTGGAAGCTCCACTATGAATGAAGTCATGCCACAACGCGTCTGTAAAGCCCTCCGTGTAAACCCAGAGCGTTTAAAACGAAATCGACCTGGTAGCTCTTCTACATCCGAGGTATTTTATCTGAATTTGTGCGTTGGGCATTGAAATTCACATAATTCCGCCGGTTACTGTTACTACGTAGCATTCTGAAGGGCTGTGGGATACCTTTATTAGAGTGTGTTTTGGCATGTTTGAAATCTGGGTTTAGGAGAAACTGATTTTAACATATAGGAGTACAAAACTGCGGTTGAGATCTGGTCGTCGCTTGATCACCCAAATGTCGCTCGAGTTTTCGGGACCACTGACGGACTAAATCTTGAGGTTGCCTATTACGACCATGGATGCGCCCGGGATGTAAGTCGGACAATAACCATGGGGCGATTCGACTAATTTGTGTCAGTATTTGAAAGCATATTCACCATCAATCGATAAAATATCAATGGTAATTCTTGTGTAATCCTCAAATTTTCAGCTAATACGTGCCAGATCTCGGATGTCCTCGCTGGTATGCACTATTTGCACGAACACAATCCGCCAATTGTTCATGGTAACGTCAATGCAGTTCGTAATTGTGTTTGAAGGGTACTATGACACTGACCCCTTCCAAGGGCAAGTTATTTGTCAACCGTGAAGGAAGAACTATGGTAGGCGAGTTTGGACTCGCAGCCCTCTGCTGCCCTTTTGCAGCTTACGCACCGTCAATCTCGTTCGACGGAATTACTCGCTGGTTTAGTCCGGAATTGCTCAAACGAGGTGCAAGCGCTCCACAGCCAACGTTAGCATCCGATGTTTGGGCGCTAGGGTGCACGCTGTATGAGGTAGGGGTTTTCTACCCGTTTTCTGAATATCGCCGCTAATATTTTGATTGATCATTATCAAGATACTCACAGAAATGCTCCCGTATTCGGAGCATAAACATGATATCAAAGTACAGAGAAGGATTGTAGCTGGGGACCTTCCCGGTCAGTGCGACGACAGCCTGAAGATCTCACGCGTTGGGTTCCTTTGGCCTATAGTTGAATCTTGCTGGGCTCCAGCTCCTGAGGACCGACCTGACGTGCCCAGACTGGCTCAAAGGCTACAGGACGAATATCTGGGCTCAGCAAAGGTGGTTTTCAACAACACGTTATATGAAGGACAGCATACGAAGCAGGAGATGTGTATGTTTGTGCACTTGCGGCTTAGTACAAATAACTCACCTTTTCACACCGGCTAGACTACTTCATCATTCGGTCGAAGATTTTCGGCTACAACAGCCAGAACCAGGTCTTCTGGTTTGACGATGACCTATCCCCACACTATTTAGACACAGCCCGGAAACAAGTAATTCAACCACATTCATCCTTCCAAGCCAAAGGAGTCTTGCATCGAGTCGACTCATCGGGGCTGCTATGGTTCTACTATGACGGCGACGACCAGTGGTACCCGGCGCTGCTATATACCTCTCTTGAAGAGGCGTTTAACCAATTAGGAGAGCTGCTCCAGCCCCAGGCAACAAGTGTGGAACGTGCCCTGACTATGACAGATCAACCCCAATCTCCGGCCATGAAGTTCGCCCAGACCAACATCCAAAAGTCATATCAGACCACAACGACACTCGTCAATGCTCCTCCTTCCCATTATTATAATGATGCTCAAACTAATACAGTAAGAGCTTAGTATAGTTCTGCGTACAAGCTGTATCATTGACATTGCGCGAGGCTACCACTTCCACAGTTGCGACCACAGCTTCTCATACTTCGGCCTCGAGACTTCTGCCTACATTGAGCCCTACGCCTGATCAGGAAGAGATCGAAACATGGTTTGCCGAGTTCCAGAAACAGCGCAGGTCTTCTAAGTCTCAGGACGGCCTAGCTACCATTGTATGCCCGCTACCAGGCTGTGGGCATGTCTCAAGGCGACCTCATGCTCTCAAGGTGAGTGCGGTTGAATGTATGGTCTAAGTGGATCAACTTCAATCAAGCTTTAATCTTCGCAGGACCATCTTTTCTTCCACTTCGACATCAAGCGTAAGTTCCCTTAGTTTTTACCTCTAATATTTTCAGTATTATATTAGGCGTATATTTGACCGACGTCTTACGCGATAGCATATAGGTGTGATATGTGCGAGAAACGCTTTGAGACGGACGCGAACCGAAAGCGGCACCAACGATGCTGCCGCTACAATATGTAACTTGAGTAAGTATGATACACTAGATCAACAAGCTTTTATTTTAGCTAACTGACGCCGCAGGTGTATTTGTAATTTGCGAAAATGTCTTCCAACGTCAGATGTTTCTATAGTTTGATCGGGTTATCATGTACGGATTCGGAATTTTTTATATGTGTTTCTACGCCAATAGCTATATGCGAGCACCAAATACTCCTAGACTCGCCTCGGGGACAGCTGTCTACCTTGTACGAAGGGTAAAAATAGACGTACCTCGAAATACCTGAAAAAGCCACGCATCATAAGATACAAAGCGATAAACGGCGCGAATATCGCGTTTACCAGTCCAAAGAATATCATCCGCCTCTTTAGTTCCGCAGCTAACCCAGCTCGATTTCTCTCCTTCAAAAACACGGTCCGCACGGTCCCACGATGATCGAACAAGTGACCGAGCAAACATGCCCGTAGATGCCACTCCAATGCCCGAGTAAGTGTTTGTTGACCCGGTTCATTACCGAATTGGAGAAATCGAGGCAGAGGGACACGAAGGTTCAGTAGACCTCGGTCAAACAACGCAATATGATAGTTCTCTTGCCACATGATGCGGTTGGCGATGCCGTGTGCGTCTAGCTTGGCAGTCGTGGTTGCGTTTGTGGGGGAAGCAGAGGTAGTGTTTGAAAGGGTGGTAATGGGGTTTCGGTCTCGGATGAGACTGGTGCGGCGAACAATGTCGGGCCAGGAGATGGTTTGGATGTCGGACTGCGAGTGATTAGTGCGAGCCGTCCAGGAGAGATATGGCCACTTACGTCTGGAACACCGAGTAGGTGTGTAAAACTGGTATAGCTCGAGAAGGCGACGCATGCTCAAAGCGAATTGAAGGAGCTGGTAGATATAGAATGCACCGAAGAGCACGAAGAACAGCCATGTGAAACCGGAGAAGCTACATGGCCAATTTTGTCAAAGAGAGACCCACGCACTGAGGGAGGGAGGGAAACATACCGAGACACACAATGAGGGATGACGACATCTACGAGCTGAGTCGTTCCAGTGTGTCGAATGCGCGAATAGTCAAGGCAGCCTAGGAGAAACGTCGAGAACCCGATCACGAACCCGACTGTGCTGCGAACGGCGATAGTAAGCGGTCGAGTGATGAACAAGGTCACGAGATACGCACAGCAGGTTTAGTCCTTTGGATAGAGCAATACAGTATATCCCCTCGCCCTCGTAGTAGGCGTATACCTGACTCGATCTAGCGTGAGCTCTACACCACAGAATAACCAGATCGACTTACCTCTTGCAGAAACGCATCGAGATTGTACACGTTAAACCAGGTCCACAACGCCCTCTCGTACTCGTCCATCCCACGCATCGGCTTCGGACTAGACGCTACCGCAGGCTGAGGAAGCGCTGGCTGTATCAGCTCTGACGGTCTCGGGGGCGCGTTGAACTCCGGAAACTGCTGCTTGCTCAGCCGCCTCGGTCGATCTGTTTCGATCATCAGACTCGCGGGGATCTCGTCTGCGTCGTCGAGAGCAGTATCTTTTGAGTGCGTACGCCCGAGCGCAGTATTGTCACGTTGTGTGGATGTCATATGGATCGTTCCCTCTTCGTCCTCATCCTCCTCCTCGACGACGTCCGAGGGATGCCTGTACCCTGCGTAGCTCCTTCCCATTGGGTTCAGCATGCTCAAAAATGGTCTCCCAGTTTGACTTGCACGCATCGAGCTGCTGCCCGGAGCGCGCGATATATAGAGAGATGCAGAGGGCTCGTCGGTGTCCTCGACATAGGCGGACATGGTGGTAGTGGCGAGATACTCAGATTGTGCTCAGCTTACGCCCAGTATCCTGTTCAGATAAGATTAGATCGGCGCTTGCTGGTTGAAAACCAACCCGTGCCTATTATAGAAAGAGGGGTCCTTGGCTTCGAAGGCCATGAGGCGTATTGATACAATTGCGTAACAAGCCAAATCGGGTGATTTCCCTTCAATCCTACCTACCCCAGCCAATGAAATCCTCGCACCACTGGGCAAGCCGCCATACGGACAACAGGGGTAGCATAGCTCATTTTCAGATATGTAAAGATTGCCCATCTCTCCAATTGCCTAGGAGATGTTTCCCAACCATAGTTTTTAAACCCTCCAATGCTCGAGCTGGTCCCCGACGTGATACTTGTGCACCCTCCAAGTCTGCGTTCATCCGTTCTCCCCCGTACATTGAGCTCTAAACTCAGTACTCCTCCTGAATTTCTCGAATAATAACCTTTGGTTTCAAAACCAAGTGGCCGCCAGTTACGGTGTGGCTGTGCAGATGTGTACGTTTTAGCGCTTGACATCCTTCTGAAGCTGATTCCTCTATCTTCTCGCAATATAGACTACTTCATCGTTTCTTTGGAGCTTTTTGGCTATAATGAATTGAACCAAGTCTTTTCGTTCGACGAGCGGTTATGCCCGTATCTCTTGGATACTGCTACCCGAGAGCAGCCCGCTCAGTCGTCATCATACTTCCAAGTTCGAGGAGTACCGCACCGAGTTGACTCGCTTGGATGTTTATGGTTCTATGATACTGGTACCAGCGAGTGGTACCCTACAGTCTTATACGCCACTATGCAAGAGGCTATGGACCAGATAGGCCGGGAGCTCCTACAGCCTCAGACGACCATTGACTCCGAAATCTCCCTGATGCTCGCGACACACCAGCATGAAGCTCTGACCTCAGAGCGCGCTCAAATGGCTATACAAGAATTAGATCAGACCCCAGCCGTATATAACTTTGTCAACGCTTACCCCTCTGGCTCTCATGAAGATGATACAGTAAGGGATCCAATTTTTTCCTGCAGAATCTGTTATTGACCTTACTGGAGATTACTCCTGCAGCTACTTTCACGAACAATCGCACCTCGGCTTCAAATCTTCTGCCTGCATTAAGCCCAGCGCCTGATCAGGAAGAGATTGAAACATGGCTTATCGAGTACAAGAAGCAGCGCAGGTCCTCTAGGTCTCAGGAGGGCTTGGCTGACATTGCCTGTCCACTACCGGACTGTGGACAGGTTCTGAGGCGGCCTTGTGCTCTCAAGGTGGGTGTTGTTCACGAAATCACCTCCTCGGTTGGTACCAACTAGTCTGAAATATTCGCAGGACCATCTCTTCTTCCACTTTGACATCAGGCGTACGTTTCGTTAGCTCTTATGCCTCGTATTCCCACCAATCTATCATGTACATATCGAGCTAATATGCCCATAATGTAGCATACAGGTGTGTTCTGTGCGGGAAAGGCTTCCATACGGACGATAACCGCAAGAGGCATCAAGGAGAATGTCAGCACAAGAGCTGAATTCGGTGAGTGGTATGCATTGGGTTGAGGAAATCTCGCTGGCTGACTAAACCTAGGGCTAAGGTGCGAGCTATGGAAGTGGTTCTCGGGCGTCGAAAAGTCGCGGGTTTTGCTCTGCGCTTGTGTAATATACATATTGATTATACAAGCGTATCTCGGTATCTACGGCTGTATGCGGGTGCTTCTGTAATTCTCTTCAAGCTGATACGAATCGAAAGCTATTCACTCAAACCCCTAGATTGCTGAAAACCCAGTCATTTTGTCAAAAAATTCGGCATCACAGCTCTGGCTGGAGTCGCAGATCTGAGACTACAGAGCACACTGGGGCTACAATAATTCGAGAGAGATTATATAGATCACTGATACTCGACTTTTGAATATGGACATCGAGCTATGTGCTATCTGCACGATGCCATTCGACGTGGTTTACGTTGCGCGGCGTTAGCCAGGTTATCCAGAGTGGGATGATGGGACCTGCCCAACCAAACAGGCGTAAATGTAAGTGAGCCGTGGCCAAGACACTGAATGCGGCGAAACCACCCTCGACAAGGATCGGGC
>WSTJ01000063.1:0-49715 GCA_019623705.1 Ceratobasidium sp. 428
GTCTTACCGTGGAGCATTGAAAACTGGTTTTTTGGGACCACAAAGTGTTCTCAAAACCAACACGTGATTCACAGGCATGGCACGCTTCGCGTGCCGATCCCCAATACAAGGACAAATCAGCTAACCGAGCGTGAGAACTGTACAGTACAACCTAACCGCTCCGTAACACCCGCCCTCCAGGTTAGGGCCCGGCATGGGCCGCCCGTGGGCAGTTACCGCTACCAAAAGCACACTCTAGCGCTTATTCGCAACCACCAGCAACGGCTGTATTCGTTTCTGAGTTTCCTGTAGTGCCTCGTGCCAGCCCCCAAGATACTTTAAACGGTATGAGGTATCTATGTGAATTTTGTCTTCGAATATTGCTGAGGAAAATGCAGCGTTTGTGATAGGTAATGGAGAGCTTTGGTAACGAAAAATAGGCGCTGGGCAGGCGCCGGGTGCCCACGGGCGGCCCGTGCCGGGCCCTACTCCAGGTGGCTACGCCACCTCACCATTCCAACTTCTTCTTCTCCTTGTCCAATTCCCCCTTTTCCTCTGACAAATACTTAAATCTATTATTGCTTCTCTTTTCCTCGACCTTCGCGCTCTTTCGGCCTAATTTGTTGTTTGCGCGGGTCGATGCATGGATTACCACCGATGGGCCCGGCTCCGATGATCGGGTGTCCTTCGTGGTCGAACATGTCGGTGTCTCCACCGTCGTTTCGCTCGCCTTGACCGCCGAGGTTGAGCATTCGTGCGATATCGAGCTGGAGTCCTGCGTCGACATCGTCGTTTGGCTGTCGTTGAGCTTTCGATCATTTTGCGGCGAGCCGGTAGACAACCCTACCATGAAGCCCTCAGATGTTGGCAGCTTCGAGTACGAGTTGGATCGATTGAGAGAGCCGGACAACAATCTCGTTCTTGCCAGCAATACCTGTACGATTCATCTCCTGCCTCTCTTCGCGACTGAAGCCTTGATGTAGGCTGCCTTTGAACTTCTTAACCTCCACGTCTATTGTTACTTTTTTCGAGCCCGCTGGCACATAATAAGAAGGGTAGACAGTTATGAACACAGAAAGGGACATGTCGCGTCCAGAGCGTTTTCATACAGTCAAGTAAGATCTCACCTTGTATTAGTCCAATCTATCGAAGACTTTGTTGGTGTATGCGCCATGGGGCATGTGCCCTGCAGCATCCACTTGTGGGGCGACCAAGCCCATCGGCTGACGATGGCGACTAGCCTTTTATCCGTCTCGTCTGGTGAGTTTTAGCTATAGGATTATTCAGGATGTACTTGGCGAGAAGCGCTGGACGGTTCTGAAGAAAGACGCATGAAAGGACAATCATGCTCTTGAATTGAAAGTCCTCTGAGTTTCAATCAGGCGAGATCTTCTGATACAAATTGGTACATGCATAGCTATGCGAACGCTCTAATGCGGGATAGTCCCAGTGGCTATGATCGCTCGTCAACACAACTAAAACTAAGGCGACTTTGGACTACACACTCACCGTTGTCGGCATCTCTTGTTGCAATATCGCATAGTACAACACCGGGCGCACCGCATTGAAGGATCTATCCGTCCGCAGTCTGAGTTGGCGCAGTACAAGCGCCAGAAGCCATAAGGAATCATTCGCCCAAACTCTTCCCAACCTTTCGTCATCATGTCAAGATAGGTGAGTAGATTCTGGTTGCTCTTCGCACGATACACTTGCTGAGTGTGCTGAAAAAACACTAGCGTCTTGTCCCAATCAGACCAGATGTCGAATGGACGTGGAGTTACAACCAATAAGCTCGGCACAACAGGTTCCGTCGCCCGCGCAAGCTCAATAAATGTCTCGTAGAGCAGCTCGAGCTCTGTCATGATGTCGCCTACCATTCAACGCGTGAGCCAATGTTTGGTGAAAGCCATAGCGCTTACCAATTTCCTCGTGTGAATAATAGGTACTTGCAAAGCGAGGGAGCCAAAGGAGGGTACGACCCATCAGATTCACGAAATCGCCTTCAGTGAATACCATCTCAATACACGGAGGTATGTTCTTCGCAAGGTTCCTTGTGACGACGAATCTGCTTGCACAATTAGCATAGTGAATGAGCGTGCCGATACGGACTACATACTCGATGTGCTTCAAGGTTGAACTAGCGAAAAGAATCAATAGTGTGGCCCTTTCTACGTCTCCCGGGTCTTCGTCATATCGTAAAATCCCAGACCACATAACTCTAAGATGAGACCTTAGAAATTCAAGATGAAGCTCGAGATCGTTTAGCTGTATGACAATATTACTAGCTGACGTTACGCAAAGGTTGACAGTTTCCCAACGCCTCTGTTCCATGAGAAGAACCCATGGATGGTATTTTCGAAGCATAAGTTTTGCGTCTTCCAGGTCAACAACACTGTTTACTGAATATCCGTCAGGAGAAGAGCCTGGGATACCGAAGGTACTCTCTATTACCGAGTCCAGTAGATTGAATTCGTCTTCGGAGGAGTTGAACTCAAGCCGCAGAGCAATATTATAGAATTTGGGTGCAAGTTCATGGGTGTGCCTAGTATAGTATATGCCACTTAGAATGCAAGCATCGTCGCGATAACGATAGTTAAACTTACGATGTACGTCTGAGAAACAGGCAGAGAACAGTTATCCCACAGCGCCATAGAGCCGATACGCCGGTTATTGTATGGGCCCAGAACATATACTTTCTACCTCCCCAAATAGCGGTGACAAAGCAATGAAGGTCGTTGGCTGTAAAACCTCCAAAGGCAGGCACAAGCGTCTTAGTCCAAGGATCAAAGCCCCATGATCTTTTGTCGGGCTCGCCGAGTTCTTCGCCCGATTCAAGAATTGGACCCAAACATTGCTCTATCACATCATGAGAAGCGGCAGTAGATACCGGACCCGGAAGTGCCATAACCTCGGCCATATACATTTGGAGTAGCTCTGTTTCCCCATCCAGTACTCCGATCAGAAGAACGAACAAGATTGCTTCTACGCAATGAAACCCATATTCATATTCATATGGCTGCAAGCGCGGATTGTTAATAATCGACCTAGAAAAGACGAACAGCTCACTTGGTGTTGTTCAGAGTAACTACGAAACAGACCCATCAAGGTAGGCATGATTTGAGTCCCTCGAAGAGACAAAAGACGGTTTGGGGCCAGAGCTAGTCTCGTTAGATCGTAGAAGGTTGCAGCAGTTACGTTATCCTTAGCCAGTATTTTTTCGATTGTCCTGTCCGAGTCCAGGTGTTGGAGCAGCGAATCAGGCGGCAGTTCGTCTGGAATGTAGTCATGTAGTAGATAGTCTTCAAGCTCTTTGCCTAGAGTTCCTTTAGGTATCTTAGACATATGCGTTGGGTGATAACTAACTTCGTCTGTTGTCGTGTCCGTGCGGTTGTGCTTGTGCCACGTGATCTGACGTGATGCACGGCAGATAATTTCCTAGTAATGTAGCTACAGTAGCCTACCTGTGCAGTGTGCATCGCGCTGATCATAAGGCGCGGCCTCGCTAACCTTACCTATGTATCTATATCATGTCAACATAATCTTATTTCTAGTGATGCTTACGCCTTCTAAATTATTCGCGGAAGTTAAACATCACCGGAGACTTCCATAAATGGGGATATTGATCGGTACTGATCGACGCCGGGCACGCGCAGACCCCCACCACCCCATCGCCCCACAGCCTTGCTCTGGCTGTGTCGCGTTGTACCGGCGAAACATTATACTGTAATCAAGCTCACCTAGTCGGTCTTCGGCATCCTCTAGCCTGCTTTACCGTAACTCGATTGCTGCGGCTCTATAAGATGTAGAACTGATGTAACTTAGGAGACCTCACATTTTTCTGCCCCCCAGTCTCCCTGTTTCAGCATCACGTGAGAACCTCACAACGTATTAGCGCTCTCCGCCCAACCATCTTGATCCTAACAAGTAATGCGTCAGACCAAGAGAGTGTAAGTCCAGCGAGTTGAGATTATTGCAACCTTTGCTTATATCATTCTAGTAAAACATCCCGTGGCATTGTCGCTGGTATACTGAAACCTCTTTCCCTATGGAGTGCAGACTTACTGACGTGACTTTGACGACCAAAGGCGACGCGAAAATAACACATAGCAACGTCAAAAAACCACTTTCGCGTTCGAGGAAAATTCGCGTAGATGGCCCATTCGCGACTCTGCCTTTGGATATTTTCACCCAGGTTTGTACTTCACTAATGACCATGCGTAGCGCTGGGCTGACGATCTGCTGGTGGACTCTGTAGATACTCCAATACGCGAATCCGGGTGACCTTTTGGCTTTGGCAAGAACCAACAAGTCCAGCCGCCGTTTCCTCATGTGCCGGTCCGCTCTCAGTTTATGGCAGCAAGCAGAGTGCAACCTAGCTAAAATGGACCTGCCTCGGTGTCCCCCGCACATGGATGAACCACAGTATGCAGCGCTTCTCTTTACAAAAGTTTGCACGGTACGTTCCGTTTGCGTGGGTATATAGACCGTAGCTTCGTTGGCTGATCTACACGTACCATAGATCTGCGGTGCCTCGACTAGCTGTCGGGCAGATCTATATCTCTATGCTCGGCTGTGCAATTCATGCCGTAATACCGAGTGAGTCTGGACCCGATCTTGAGTACTATCTGTTTGAGACCCTTTATATAGAGTTATAAACATGGACGAATTTATAACCCGGATCTCAAACTTGATACCTTGTTCGCCTAGTATGATCTCCTTTCGATTTGTCTCCTCCCTGCCCGCTTAATTTAGTGTTCTCATTTTGTAGCTGCTGGACCACAAACCGATAAAACTGAGTTAGAGTACTACTGTCTCCACGACGAGGCACGCAAGCTCGACGCCAAAAGATCGGATCTTCGGAGCACTGGGGACATAGCGGCACTTGAAGCTTGGGACCACGAGCAAGATGTTGCGTTGGAGGATCGGCTAAAGGTTTGCCCGTGTTTATTGTTGGCATTGTCAACGTCTCATCCATTGACAGCATGGGATGAATGTCTACCGTTTTCTCCGTCAGTGGGACTACGATGATGCAGCGCGGGAGATGATGCGCCAGAGGCGAGAAACGTATGTGCCCCTTCGATTTATTTATTATCTTCTAAAGCTTTGACTGGTAGAATCGAAGCACGGGCTATTGAGCTGGAGCTTCCATGGCACCGATGGTGTAAGAATATTCACTACTCGTTGTATGTGCTATGGCATACACTCACGGAGCAGCCAAAACCTTTAACTGAGAATGGTGAGTTGCTGAAGTAGAGCCTCGTTCACAAGTCAAAGAACGTTTGCTAATTGAAGTGAATTCGTAGCTTGGAAAACCATGTTTTCTACTCTCGAGTCTACATTGATACAGAGCGGTCGGCTATGCCACCAAGCTCGAGATAAGATAGCACGGCGCGAATGCTCTCAACGCCTCGGAGAACTGTGGTTACGAAGTGGGGCTAATCCTGGTAGATTTAAACCCATTGCAGCCGCACTAGGGGTAGGCACGATATGTTCGTCGAGTACAGTGAGCAACGAGATGCTCCGGGCTCTGGTCATCCCTTTCCCCAACCTCAAGGACGGACTCAGGTGGGGGTGTATGAAAACGTTCCGCTGGGCCACATATAACCGGGCAGAAACTGAACAGCATTTTGCCGCTGCTTTGGATGAAGTCAATGCAGAGGTCCCGAAATGGGTCGATCGGGTGGAGCAGGATTTGGTTAAATTGGCGCGTAAAGGTGCTCAGAGCAAGAGCCTAAAGAACGGCGTTGGCTTAGTGGTAGGATTTTGGTATGCTGCTATGCGATGAGAAGTAAATTTAACGGCTCTCTTTTGGGAACACTAGGTGAAAAACGCTACAGAGCCAGCTGCTCATCTTTCAGATGTCACGCGTCAACTGTTGCGCGCCGATTGTGTATTCAAGGCGAGCCAGGAGCACCCGTTGTTTAGCACGCTACATCAAGGATCAAATCCTGTGATACCGACATCTTTGTTCTACCCCGACTTACTTATCACGCGTCGGGAAAGCGCATGGAACTCGGAACACTTTCAGCCATACCCAGAGGCAAGTCGGATCGCTAGGGTATTACTTGAGTGCTTGGACATGCCAAATGCTGCAAATGTAGAACTGAAGGCCATGGGACGCCGGTTTGTATGTGGCCGGTGCTGTATTCAGAGGGCGTGGGACTGGAGCGGCATTGTAAGTGATCTTGTTCATCGTGCTACGCTTCATACTTGTCTCATCGCTGTTTGTATAGATTGGACATTATGTTGAGGAGCAACGTCGCTACAAACGAGTACGCTCGCGAACTACGAAGGCATCAAGCACCAACCTTCACGACCTGACTGGGGTGATCAAGGAGCCTATGGTTCGAGTCGCATCCAAGCAAGATGACGACGAACTCGATCTGGCGAAGCTAGTACCGCCACCAAAGCCCTTCTGTGGAGAGCGGGAATATAACTCTACCCGAGACTGTCCAGATGCTCGCTCCTGGCATTATTCTCACGAGGGAGAGTTATTCTTTATCGCATCGTGGCTCTAGCTTATACCTAAACCGGGTATTGTCTTGTGCTTTCTGTGTAAATATCATATATAACGCTGAGCGTTCAAATTTCCTCGCATATAATTTGTTGTATTATAATACAGCATTTATACTCAAACCAAACCGTCAGCTACATTGCGAAACCCGGAGAGTACTGAAGGCACTATGGAACCAAGAGTAGCCTGGACCTTGGCACCTCCGCCCGTTCCCGGCGCCATGTACACTGCCAAGCCAATGCTTGCGATTCCGAGCTGGAGGCCGAGTAGTTTGACAATGTCGAAGTGCCGTCTTCTCCGCAACCATTTCTCCCCACCAACCGTCTCATAGTCGGACCATACTGGGTTACGGAACGACCACCATAGATGAGTCAAAGATCCCGGCCACGGGGCAATAACTCTCCCTGCGCCAGCTATGGGGAGGAAGGATTAGCTTGGTAAACCGGTCTCACCCCAGCACTAGAGGACTGACCGGAACGATACCATGAATTACAACTGGTCCAAATGTAATTTTTAAGACACGATTGCACCCAGTCATTCCACGCCCGGGTTGCATTAAGACGAGGTACGAAACTCTTGACTTTTCCTTGAACAATCGGTTTGAGGAATTGAATTGCGTAGTTCATCTTTGGCCGAAATTAGACTCGACTCATACGCATATAGCCATATAACAGCATACTTGAATCTCTTCGACGCTAATCACGGACCCGTGGCCTGCCCAAAACTCCCGTCATGAAAGGGAAAACAAATTGCAAGACAATAACTCACCAGAAGCCAAGTTCGGGCCGAACAAAGTTATCCAGTTCGGGAATCCGGGAGCCGTGGTACCCATGTATCCGCTGGGGCCACCCTCACTTTTAAAGTATTCTTGCATCGTCTGGCCATTAACCCCCTGCACATTGAGCTTGTAGGAGCCTTCGACGTCGAAACCGGTTGCGTAACAGATAATGTCGACCTCGTATTTCTTACCTAAGATAAGCCATTTGCCCGGTCAGTTCGGCTTCACTGGCCATCAGGTTGAACGTACCAGACTTCGTAATAACGCCATCTGAAACAATTTCTACAATATGATCCCACTCAAGCTCAACGTTCTCTCGATTCAAAGCCTCCACATAACCTGGGTCAATGACTATACGCTTACACCCGATTGCTAGCACGCCGAGAATATCAACTCCAGGAAGATAAGACTGTTTCAACAAGGCTTACGATAATCCGGGATCAAGCTTTCTTGGTATCGGACTGGTGCAGTTGCTTTGATATGCTCGATAGATGCCTAAATTACGCCGACCGACTGGTTATAAAACAGCTTGCGGCAGTACATGTTAGGACCCACCTTCTCAACAGAACCCCGCAGGTAGTTTGTAATAGGGCCAATCTTCCAGTTGTGAGCAGATGTGTCGTACTACAAGATATGCGATATAAATAATGATGATCCCGATTCACCACAGTTTCGTGCTTACAAGCCCAGCAAGTAGAAACCGGAAAGCTTTCAACGTAAGGGGCACGTTTCGAAACGTCCATTTAAGCCATTCCGGGACTTTTTTCTGGGGCTGTAATTAGACCGTACATCAGCACACGATCACTCCACGAACTAGGGATTACGAAAACTTACCCTCGGTAGATACCATGATTTGGATCTGCAGAAATTAGTGATATGTGTTGTTTTATTTGCCGATAATGCTGGTAAGATCTGTGAGCTAAAACCGGTTTGAGCTCCCGGATATTATATGGTTGAGCGCGCATACATACCCAGCACAACCATTCCCGATGAGCGCAACGCGTTTTCCAGTAAAATCAACACCATGGTCCCACATTTTTGCGTGAATTGAAATGCCCTCAAACGACTCTCTCCCAGGTACATCGGGCCATTTGGGATGGTTGAATGCTCCAGTGGCTGATATGACCACGTTTGCTGGCTCTTCCCTCGTCTCTTGAGTTTCGGTGTTACGAAGCCGGAGGGTGTAACGCTGACTCTCTTCGTCCCAGACCGCTGAAACAACTTCCGTCCGGTATTGAATCCGGCTTTCTAAATTGTGTTTCTTTGCGAGCTTCTTCCAATACGCATGAATCTCATCGTACGGAGCAAATATGTGTGACCAGTCTGGGTTGGGGTCGAAAGACAATCTACCACTCCGAGGTGAAAAACCACAGCGCATAAACTAGCTTTAAGACTCACGAATACCAATGTGCTGGAACGTCACACGCGCAGCCAGGATACGTGTTTTGCTAGGTAAAACAAGCCAGTGGTTCTTTATACTGTTGATCAGATTTACTTAATTAAACGTACCTGCCATGTCCCCCCCAAATCTTCTGCGAGTTCGTATATCTGGAAGAGCGTGTCCGTTGTAGTTAGAATGGGGTATTTTTGCTAGGCAAGACATTTACCGTATAGTTGTAAAAACCAAGCTTTGTTTGGAGGCTAATCGCGGCCAAAAGTCCTCCTACACTTCACCACCGAAAACAATTATTAGAAGGGTTTGTAATGTTTAGGTGAGACACCAACCCAGAACCGATAATGGCTACGTTGACAGCCTGTTTTTCGTTGGCCATGGGCAATTGAAACGTTTGGTCAAGAGGGGAGATGGATAAGCAGATTGCGCGAGCTCGCGGGGCGATAAATGTATCGTATGAGTTATGCGATGAGTAAACTATATAATGTCTGAGAATCAGGGATGTGTTCGCTTGGCCCTATCCGATCGCTTGACTAAGTTTGTGGCTGACAATTTTCACACGCACCGTGAATCTTAACAGAGCCTAGCTGGCAGTTGAGCACGGTAGCGTCGGCACCTTCATTACACTGGAACTTGAGTTCTATATAAGTCACGAGGGCAACCTGTAAACAGCCTTATCCGAAGGCAAGAAAGACATCAGCTCTTCTTATTGCCTCATGTTGGGTGTGAGAGCATGTAAGAGAAAGTAAAGAAAAGGCGTGTGTAACATGAAGTTTGTGAAATAAGATTCACAATCCGTACCCCTATGGTTTATAACGTTTAGTTGTTAGATTGACTCTATCAGCGAAGCAATTAGGGGCGCTGAACTGGTTCAGACCAACGAATATGTTACTCACTACCATTGCAGGGGAGAAGGATCGCGGATGGCGTCCGAGCCACCGTTGCCATAATCGATCCGCCTCTACGAATGAGAAACCTTCACACGCTCATCCGGGATACACCTGGTCATTTGAACGACAGTGTATACAACGAGTTGATTGCGGCTGGCTAGAAAACCACCCAGAAACCTGCTAATCGACACCATACTCCAGCCTGGGAAGTCATGGACACGCCCGGCGTAGCCACCATACTTGGGCCACCGGCATGCGCCTGATCATGAGTTGCCTATATTCACCAGAGGATCCAAAATATCCACAATTGGTATCACAATACTTCTAAACAAGCCCGTGTAGTACTCACCATCTATCAAACCAGACCTATCAAAGGTTCAGTTCTAATTCACGGTAAATCCAAACAACTGCCAATATTATCACCAGCTCGGAATCCTTGAGCACCAATCAAGTCACCCCACACCATAACCAGAGCAGGGGCTATATTCTGTACTATTATTTTGGTTCAAATAAGAGTGTCCACACAAAAATTAGCCAAAGAAAAGCCAACCGTTGATCACCACGAAGTGACATCCCGTAGTATTGAATTCAAACAAGATGTGAAGCAGGATTTTTTATTCGTTCGGTGTTGGGCGCGTGAATATTGGTGACTATTCGAAAATTCTGCAAGGTCCGGTAGTAGTCTTTGGACGCAGTGGTGTTGGGTAGGTGGTGATGTTTGCGGTCCGTCAACGTTAAGTAAGCAGCCATCACGTGGGCTCCAAACCACCAACACTTCACGACTGAAATAGTTGTAAGCATGATCCACTAGTAGGTGAACAATGATATAGGATGATGGCAGATATAGATTATATGCGCCGTAATTTATATTTACATAACGAATGCATCACATCTAGGTGTGCGTCATAGTTAGATTATGCAAACTCCTCGCCGTCGTCGTCGGCCTGCGCGGATGCCCACTAGGACTCGGACTCGAGGGCGGAGACGGTAACGTCGTAACCGCTAGCAAACCACGCGCTAGTGTTTGTAGGTGCTCGATAACTCAGTCAATGTACTTCTAGGGGTCTAATAGGTATGTCTATCACCGCCGTATTGTCGATTTGTAGGATCAAACGGCGCATATATTCAACTCCTACTTGTGTGAATTCGCTAGATCGCTCATTGGTACTCAGTCAACTGCGGTAGCACACACCCAGTAAGCTACTAAATTTGGGTGTGAGCTTCTCCAATCAGATTGATACTAGGTGAAAGAAGACTTGTTTGAGATTTGTCGAACAGACCGATCGCCAAATAGGTACACTTCGGGTGCATTTTTTTTGTTCCGATTTTGCTCCCATGACTTTTTGAACTATCATACCGAGGTCGTATATAGTCACTGTGAGTAGACCGTGCATGTGGGTCTCAATGCAGAACGAGAGGGAGAAAAGTATGAGCATCTGTGTCCGTGATATCAAAGGTTGGGGATCCAAACAGGCTCGCGAAGACTTCAGGAAGCCGCTACTATAGGTTCAAGTTCACATAAGGTTATTTATTTATGCATAAAGTTACGTAAAGCTAGCTGCGCTTGGTCAGGCTAGGACTACTCATATAGACAGACCACGAGGCGAATATGACGGTAATGGCTTAATTGGACAGTGGCGCTAAGCGTTTTGGGTTTCGCGGTTTGGTTGGTTGGATTCTCGATCAAGTGTCGCTCAAACCTGGCGAGTGGTCGCGGAGGAATGTGTCATCTGACAAAAGCCTTGTCTTTGATCCGGTACGTTACGCAGATTGCTCGATTCGATTACGGTTTGCTTCGAGTAGCAAGACGAGCTTGGGGTAGAGGTTCGACCACACTTATAACAGCGTTAGTCGAAGGGTTTGGGAGGGGAATATAAACATACTGCGGTCCGTCAGTGGCTGTGGTCGAAGGACAAGCTTGTTCCACTGTGAACGAGTCTCCGTTGGAAAGTCCATATCCTCAGAGGTCCAGCCAGCATCATATAAACGCTCTTCAATACTAAAACACTGATCAGCACATGGTTCGACGCTCGAACCTAACAAAAGAACATACTCTAACTTGCGCTCATCTTTGAGTTGCTGGATCTCGCTTGCACGATCCCCTTTCATGCCATCTAAAAAGGCGTCTAGGCACATCGCATGCTTCAGAGCACTCCTTAGCTGAAGCTCCTGCGCTTGATATGGGTTACGTACTTTGTTCCTCTTCTTGACGTCTCTCTGCAAGAATTGCTTCCATTCATCGGAGACTGGCTGATTGTTGTGATGAAGATCACTGATTTTTACTCGGAGGGATTGCAAGTCACGAGTCAGGCAGTAGCAGATGCCAGCTCGCTCAGGAAGTATATCTATGGTCAAATCTTAGTGAGTATCAAGAGCAGCAAGTAGAGCGTACCGCGCGAGGTGGGGAGCATGGGATACAACTCGTCGTCTGTTGGCATCTCTTCGACCCTGTAGCAGTTTAGTTCATTGTAAATGTACCCCGAGTTTGAAACTCACAGATTAGTACGACAAGCAGTGCACAACCTGACATGAAGCCGGGTATCCATTCTTCGCATCGCTCGTGCACCACATTCCTTATATTGGAGCAATATCATCAGAGTCTGAGAGCAAACTCAATTCATTAGGGACAAACTTACTGAACATGTTTTGGAGTAGATAAGTGATACGTATTGTGGCGCGCACAAGCTAGCGGGACAAGTCGGGAGTCCGACGACGTTGCTGATTGCGCGTTGCCATATTGGAGCGGCTGAACGGGACATGAACATAGCGCGGAAGAATTTGGTAGAACGCGCAAGGGTGAGTAGGTCTGGCGGTGTCAAATGTCGCGCGATCTATAAGATGCTTGGTCAATAATTGGAGTCGAAAACGCGGAAAATATACCTCGAGAAATATATCTGGAGACATATTCAGTAGCTGATTTAGATCTCCCCTGCTCCATTTTACTGCGGGCTTGGCATCCGTTTTAGCAGTCCGTGTTCGTTTGCGCTGGGGTGCGGATGTGGCGCAGTTCTTTGGTGCAGTTTGGGTGTTGTGAGATGTAGGTGTCGCTTCACGTAGAATCGATTCGGACTCTTCGTCACTTGAGTTCTCCTCCTCGTCGCTTGAATACTCTTCCTCGTCGCTCGAATCTGAGTCCTCGTCACTCGAATAATCTTTCAACACGTTGCGAGAAGCCATAGCTGCAATGAACCATGTGCCTGTCAAGAGGTCGAGCTCTTGTTGTTCCGCATCGTAGTACTCCGAAAACTCATACTCGGTATTCGCTGCTTGCAGAGCGAGTGCCATAAGCATCAGCTTCTCCGACCTAGTAGTAGCTTGGTATTGAGCGCTATTTTCGAGCATACTATAAATCACGGGATATAAAGCCATTATTTGTTTGAGTACTTACGAGAGCAACAAGAGCTGCGACAACATCGCGGCGTGTTGTGTCTGAGATTCGCGGGAAGGATGGAAGGCTGTGGCCTAGAGCCGGAAGCAAATGACCTCACATCCGGTCAATTACGACCCAACAGGGAAATAGAGGATCGACAAGCAAAACCAAACTAACAATCCGGTCCTGAGCGTGTAGATACCGTTTAGTCTTGCGATTTCTTCAAGCCACGCTCGCAGCGGATAGTATAGCTTATCCGATATATTAATCCAGACAAACACAATCCCAGACATCACAAACACCGCTACAACCAACCCCGGCAGGCAGCAAGGAACGACTAGAGCGACCAGTAACAACCAAGCCAGAGGCACCTCAAGCTGAAACAGAAGTCAAGCAGAGTGAACGAACGTACCAGCAGACCATCCCAGTCGACGCTTCAGTCAGTCTTCAGAGGCAACAACACACCAGCGCGCAACATTCAGAGCTCGCTTGACGACACGGCAGGTTCTCGAGGGCCACACGCAAGCGCGATAGGCTGTTCTATGCGGGCATCTACGAGGATAGTGCCGCACCCTAGGTCCCTGCCTTGTGCCGGAGCTGCCTCCGTCTGCGTCGACAGCGCTGATGCATTGCCGACCCGTCCAACCAACGTCCACTCGACCAAGTAAGCCTACTTGCGCGCTCGCACGCTCTGCTCAGCTTCTGTTTCAGCTCCAGATGCCGCTCGCTTGACCATACCGATCACCGTAACCGTCCCCATCGCCAACCAAAATCGAATGCGCGCTCGCCGCGACACCTGACCCAGAACCAGGAACCCGAGCCCAAAGAAACAAAGAACAACACAAGCAAGAGAAAAAAGAAAAACATAAGAGAATGAAGACAAACTAGTAAGCGACCAGCGCATCCCAGTCCATCGTCATCTCCGTACATTCCATCTCCTCGTCCTCGTCCAAGAACGGAACCAACATTTCCACATCCTCGTCAAACACCGACTTCATCTCCACGTCTTTATCAAATTGCTCTCGCTCCCATTCCATCTCCACCTCATCGACTTCCATATCTCCAGCCGTAGGTCCGAGCATATCCACTTCTGGAGCGTACGCAACTGGCACGTCGATATCCATGTGAACTCCAACAATCTCCGCGGCAGCAGCTCTAGGCCCATGCATATAAGTGCGTAGGGTAGACCTCACGCCTGACTTAAAGCTTTCAATCCGCTGACGCTTGAAGTCACGGGGCGACACCAGGCTGGGGGAGCCAGGCCGAACACACCCCGCAGTCTTGACGGCGGGCTCAAGGGCGGGAACAGGAGAACGGATAGGAGCCGCAGCTTGATCGACAGGAAGAGAGCTCGAGGAGGAGACAGCCGGGGTAGTCCAAGGCTTGGATGAGCCGCAGTCCGCAGTACTAGGCGCTGGAGATGGGGCAAATAGGTCGTTCACGTATTGAGGAGGCTCGAACCGCTGGCGAACGGGCTGCGCGCGAGGCGCGGACTCCACACGAGACTTGAACACCGAAGGTTGGGTGTTGTAAGCCAGGGGTACTCCGAAGCGGGATGGCCGACAGTACGAGCTAGCTGTCGAGTGAGAGGTCCAAAAGGTCTTCGAGCCGCATCCAGACGAGCTATAGCGTGACGTCGAGGGACTGGGACTGGGACTGGGACTGGGACTGGGACTAGGACTAGGACTAGGACTAGGACTAGGACTAGCGATGTACGAGCTGCCCATCGAGCGAGTGGTCCATGGCGCCTTCGAGTCATATCCAGACGAGCCATAGCTTGGCGTCGAGGGGGTGAGACCAGCGGTGTAGGACGAGCGGAGGTTAGGACCAGACATCCACGATTCGGGCACCGGGCTAGGAGAGGTGACGTAGGCAGGTTGACGCCGAGGTTGACGCCTGCGCTCGTTATCCACTTTGGAGCCAGCCATTGGCGAACTGAACGGCATGGGCTTCTGCTCGGAGGGAAGCGGATTTTCGTCGACCTGGGGGGCAGTAACCGGCTACACACGTATCAGCATACTATAGAACCTACACCGCATCGCCAGTCAACTCACCTCGCCATACATAGCACACAAGCCGTGCATAATCAGAAGCAACAGAGCACACAGGGCCATGAAAACTAGCAACGAAGCCTGTCAGCCAGGTCAAGGCCATCATATCGAGTGCACTCACCCGTCGGACTAGAGGCGACGGCTCGCAAGCACCAGACGGCGCCAAGCACAAGGCCAGTCACGAACGCACCACCGAACGTTGTGGTAACGATGGAGGTCATGAGAGCGAGGGTGGGGTGCCGACGGTTGCACAAGGTAGGAGACGACATAGTATATCGACAAGTAAAGAAAAAGCAGCGGGGCAAGAAAGGCTATAGCGGGGGGAACTCAGACTGACTTGCCTCGATTTCCTCAGCTTCATATACCTCACTTGCTCCACAACAAACAGATAAAAACCACGCATCCCTAAGTCTCCTAAGTACGAATGAATATATCTGGTTATATGAGGTTTGCAGAATCAATTGACGACGGAGGTAAATCCAAAAACTCAACTAGACCTGCTGCTTATCCAATAGGAGTCCCGTTCGGGCGAGTCTCCTACCCGTCGACTTACCCCATCCCAGACTACAGTTCACCATCGTCCCTCTAGATACTCTTGCCAGCCTTATTGCTTGGAGACTCTATCGGCGGGCGTCACCGTTCTTTGTCCCAAGCACATAAACAGGTCTGTCCACGTTTTGATTTGCTGAGTTTGTGTCAACCCCTGAACCCCTCTCCCGCGCGTACATCCTCCTGTCCCGCCGGTCCAATTGGCTTCTATCGATTAGCTAACCTCGATTCTGCTCATCGATCAACACTCACGATCGCGCCTGGAGCGTTCCTCATCACGTCATCCCGCCCGATGGCCGCCGTCGGAAGCGCCAGCCGACTCTACGACATGAAGCCAGAACTAGATCAGTGTAGCTCATACTCCAGGTTGTACAGTTCAAAACACTCTCCAGCAAGTCCCCCCAGTTGCGGTTTCTCTACCCGGAGCGTAGGAACTTAGACCTATTGTTGAACATATGACGGGTTTCGAGGATCTGAGCTATATGATAATAGCTCAAAGTTAGGATAACACCGGTAGTGTACTCAGTAGTAAATAGGCGAATTATATACCGCAATAGCGCTGAGATGACGTCTGGCCGCGTTGACAAAAATCAGTCCAGAACTCCCCAGTCAATTCCGCTCGAGGCCAAAAACATTATATTTATACCAAGAGGCACTAGCCGTTCAAGTAAAAGGCACAGCTGATTTTATACTTTCATATGGCGCAGCGTGACACCTCTCCGCGCTCAGTCAAGTATAGTGAAGGCTGTGTGGTGGTTGAAGTTGTCTAGCGCGGATCACTGTTCTATTTGTCAGCATGGTATAAGCAGTACTCACACTCATAAACAGTTCGCTCTTGGGCTACCTTCAAATCAAATACTGTAGCCCAACAGCCTGTATTCGTCGTCGAGATATTCTAGAGGTATCAGTGTCTAGATGCGATGTATTCCGCTTTAATTCTGGTTCCGCGCCTTTCCTCTCTAGGCTATGGTCTTGCATATAGAGACGATTGAGCGGAACCAAGTCAGGATGCGTAATTCCTTATGCCACCGTTGGTCATATACACAGATCATTTTAGCCCCGAAATCTAATCGTACAGTTTATATAAGTGGATTAAAGGGGCTGAACGGGACTTTTAGAGCTGGGCTTGTGGTGTAAAATCCATACAAGCTCACCGTCCGCCATGCGAAATCGAGTTTGATTCTTACTCAAATCAAGACAAGCACTGGAAATTACAATCGTTCAAGAACTTTGCCCGTAGTGACTGATATATGATCCGAACTTGTCGCCTCTGCCTTCAAGCTAACTTAATAACGTGGCGGCCGGTTCTAGATAGCTATTATTACCTTTGGAAGGCCTTTATGCGTGCGCATATAGTGTTCGTGTGTCCAAAGTGTGATTGCTGGGAGCGACAATGGCCATATTTAATCCCACCAAGAGACACAAAACTAAAAGCAAAAAAAAAAGATTCAACAAGCACAGGATGCTAATAGCCAAACCAGTCTAGACACACGACCAGGCCCATACAGGACACGAAGCAACCTTTTGTACGCACTCCAACCGAGGAACCCGATCAAATAACGCAACCTGCAGCTCCTCCATTGCTTTATTCCCATCTCGCTGATGCACCTCCCAAACCCGGCATCTCCAGAGAGATAGTGTTTTGATATGATTAGCGTCAAGTATAAGAAATATCGAGGGAGCAGTGAATTGGCCGTCGATCATGTACAGCGTATGGAGCTTGGGCCAGGTCTCAACAACTGTCGTGTTCGAATCCATCGCGAGCCGAGGGGTATCGATTGCGAGTTGCTCGAGTTGGGGTAGCATACCCAGAGCATGCGAGATCCAAAACGAGCCCGATGATCGCCTGTCGCTGATGAACAACGTGCGAACATTGGAGCTGTGAAAAAAGGAATGCACAACCTCGAGTTCGCCTGGTGAGCTGGTCATGACGATACTGGCGCTGAAGGGCCTTGACCCAGGGGATATGAGTGACAAAACCGTCGCGCAGCCACTCTCCAGATGTCGCAGGTTGATCTCTTCGAGGTCGTCCAGTAGAGTCGGAACCGGGTTATGACTTGTATTGCCAGCGGTGACCCCAAAGCGACCGAGCTTGATTCGACGAAGTCTAGGACAAACGGAAAACACCTCGGCTAGCTGATGAGTTGTTGGCCACAAAGCCTGCGGAAGATACTGGATCGACAGATCGACAAGATCGTGATACACAGCACTCGCCCAGTGTATATACATCCTCTGCAGATCAAGATGGCGCACAGGTCCCAGTAGCTGGTTATACTTGTTCGACAGCGCGTCAGACGAAGGAACAGCGTTCTGGCTCGCAAACGTCTGCTGGTTATCAGCCTGCGTAGCCAAAATCAACGTATCCAACACGCTCGGAACATTACATTGCGCCAAAAACTGAAACACCGAGCTGAACAGTTCGCGCATCTGAGATTGGAACAAGATATGTAGCGAACGATATCGTTTGGCGTACGGGGACAAGAAACCGACGAGTCTCTGTACGTTTTCGGGACCGAGTCCGAACCGAGACGGATCGCTTGTATCTTGTATATGCAACTCGATCGGTAGATCGCCCGCGCGTTCCAGCCGGTACTGGGCTCGGGCCATGAATCGGTTCGTCCACCGACCGGCCGCGACGAGATCGATATGTGACCAGAGCGACGGTGTATCGATTGCGATCTGTCGCCAGTATGCACATACGCCCATGATATGGTCCAAACAAGTAGGTTTGGGTGGCACATAGTCGGGTACGACATCCTGGACACAGAGTCGGGCTGGTGGACTGGCTACCACAAAAATGTTACTCAAAACCTCAGGTGGAAGCGAGTGGATGGGAACAAGCTTCGTAGCGCGGTTTCGAAGACGGGTGAGCGAGCACCAAGATGCACGTAGTTGGTAGTTACAGGTAGACAAGGAAGGAAGCTCTAAGCTGACAAGTTGAAGTACACCGTCAAGTAGTGGCTTATCTCCTGGCGACTGAAGAGGTTGTGTGAGAACACTTTCCAATATTGCACATGCACCAAGATACGATTGCACCGATACGAGTAGACTATCGTGAAAGGCTTTCCATTGAACGAACGCTTCGTCGTACATCTTTCTGAATTTAGACAAAACGGGATCAGGTCAGCAGTGCCTGTGCCTAGAGAGGAGCGAGGTGGTCGAGAAGGACCAGATAATCAGACTCAACCCACACGACCAAACATTCGCATTCAGCAAGAAGATCTGACTAATAATAGACTTCCTCTCTTGTCCACTAACACGACTACAGCGACCGAGACCGACAAGATAAAAACAAACCTTTCTGTATAGCTCGATCTATGTGAATTTAAGTAGTCTGCAATCCGAGATCAAAGTGTCGCTGATTCACAATCAAGGACGTTCAACGACCATAGTCCGCATCACAACAAACTCATCAATTGACGCTACATACTGCATATGTGTATTTTAACCCCCCACTCGCTCACTCAATGGTAAAAAGAAAAAGAAACAAAACAAAAACAAGACAACAAGATAAAAAAAAAAGAGCGAGAAACAAAACAAAAGAGGACGATGGGTCATCAATAAACATGGAAAACAAAATGAAAGCCAGATGGGGATGTTTGCGTTCAAGCACTAGACGTCCATTCGCTAAACAGCGCGTTCGTATCGTATTCTTCCCCCCCTCCTCCTCCACCGCCGACGCCCATACCCATACCCATGTTCATGCCCATACCCATATTGCTCGCACCTCCGACTGTGGACCCGGGTCGATGGATCTCGTTGCCCATCCCTGCCATCCCTCCTCCACCCTGTCCAGGCCACCCGGCGTTTCCGCCTCCACCTCCACTACCGCCGGCCCATGCGCCACCCATACCGCCACCCCCAGCATTATTAGCAGAATTATTATACTGCTGCGCCTGAGCCTGCATCAACGCCGCATGATACGCGTCCTGTCCGCCCTGTCCAGCTCGTTGCTGTTGCTGCTGTTGTTGTTGCTGACTCTGCATCCGCTGCTGTTGCTGACGGAACATATCCGCATTCATCCCTCCAACTCCAACTCCAGCGCCACCTCCCATCCCCATCCCGACGCCACCAAACTGCTGATTCTGCTGTTGCTGCTGCTGCTGCTGCTGTTGACGTAACCGCGCCTCGGCCCGAGCGCGCTCGAGATACGCCTGCTGCTGCGCGAGGTTCATCCCGTTCATCGCGCCGCCGATCATCGGGTTCGTACCGCCGCCTCCACCACCTGCTCCTCCTCCTCCGCTGGCGCTGCGCATCTGCTGCTGGAGCATCATAAACTGGCGTTGTTGCTGGTTCTGCGGCGTTGGCTGTTGGCCTTGCTGTTGTTGCTGTTGTTGAGGCTGCTGCTGTTGGGGCGGACGGCCAGCTCCGGCGTGGACGAGTTGCGGGATCGGCGGGCTCTGGGACTGTTGAGGTTGCTGTTGCTGTTGCTGCGACATGGCGTTTTGCTGCATCATCGCAGTTGGCGAACCCGCGTGCTGTTGAGGCTGGTTCTGTTGCGAATGGGAGAACTGTTGTTGTTGGGGTAGTTGTTGCTGTTGACGCTGATTCTGATTCTGCTGCTGCGTTCGCTGCAACGAAACCTGTAAGCCAAAACGGAATCAACGAAAAAAATCCCAAAAGGGCTGAACGAAAGGGGCGTACCTGCAACTGCATCATCATCCCAACTTTGTTCTGCACGGGCAACTCTGCGAAATTCGGCACGGTCCGCGTGAGATGGATGACCCATGGATGGGGTGGTGTTTGCTGGAGCATCCGGTATAAGGTCTGCGGATTCGGTTGGCCCATCAACGCCGGGTTCGTGTTGCCCATGTTGTTCATCCCCGACTGGCCCATACCGCTCATCCCGGCTTGACCCATTCCACCCATTCCACTCTGGCCCATACCGCCCATGCCGCTCTGAGCCATGTTGCCCATACCTCCCTGACTCATGCTACCCATCCCACCCGCGCCACCCATGTTGTTCATCCCAGCCTGGCCCATCCCGCCCATCCCGCCTTGTCCCATCCCTCCACCCATTCCGGTCTGGCCCATGTTCCCCATCCCAGCTTGACCCATCCCGCCCATCCCGCTCTGACCCATCCCGCCCGCGCCCTGGTTTTGTTGTCCGAAATGTTGAGGCTGCTGAGGCTGAGACGGTGGACGCATGTTGGCGACAGGACTCATGTTGCGTGCGCCGGGTACGCCCATCATGTTGTTCATGCCCATGCCGGTTCCCATTCCGGTCATCCCGCTCGCGCCTTGTTGTGGACTCATGCCGCCTCCGGGTTGGTTCATGCCTCCCATCGCTCCGGCCTGGTTCATGCCTCCCATCGCGCCGACTCCACCAGGTTGGTTCATTCCGGCACCCATGCTATTGGCCACACCGCCCGCCATGTTCGCTACAGGACTAATCCCTCTGGCGTTCATCCCGGCAACAGGACTCATCCCTCGTCCAATCGCCGCCACGGGACTCGTACTAGGCGGAGGTCCCATCGATCCGGCCCCACCACCAGGACCAGCCGAAGCTGGGGGACTCATCACCCCGGCACCACCACTGCTACCAACAGGAACAGGCGGCGGACTCATCGCGCCACCCATCGCAGCCGGACTGCCGACGACCGGCATCGACGGCGTCTGGGCCCTCGCAGGACTCGGCGCGGCGCTCCCCCCGCTCCCGATCGAAAATGTTTTACCGGCGCCAGTATCGAGGCGCTTGGTCTCGGCCGGCGGGGACGGTTCGCGCTCGCGCTTGAGCGATGGCGAGCCGCGCGGGTTGGCGCTGTTGGTGGTGGGTGGGAGCGGGGAGTCCCGGAGGGAATCTTCGGCCGCGCGTCGGGCTTTTCGGACCGCTCGGTCAATGTCCCGTCTGAAGAGGACGGAGAGCCGGCCGTAGAGGGATTCGATCGTGGGATTTGGGGCGGGGGTCGGATGTGTGAACACCGGGAGGGGCGGTTGCACCAGCGGCTGCATCCAGTTGACTCAGCATGCTGTGTATAACATAAAAGAATAAGAGTTGACATACGTTTTCGGACCGAGGTTTGTTGTCCGCATACGTCGCGAGCCACGTCAGGTTCTGAGACAGCCGCTGAGTCCATCTACCAACACAAAACAAACAGTCAGCCGAGTCATTCACACAAATTCTCCCAGAAAAATATATACGTACGGTTCGACTTCGGCCGTCGGTGCCCCTCGTTCAATCATCACTCCACAAGCCCTACAAAGCCCATGAACAAAAACAATCAAACAGAAAAAATAAAAATAAAAAACTTACTTGATCAACTCGGCATTGAGCTCCAAGACGACAGCAGCCCTATCCTCGTTCGACTTGGTCGGAGCAGGGGACACCGTCCGCGGCGACTGGGGCGGGTCACTGAGCGGGCTAGAAGGGGTGCTGGCCTTGCCGTTGGTGTTGGCCGGTGGTGGCGGAGAAGGGGGAGGTGGCGAGAGCGACGGAGACGGCGACGGCCTCGGTTTGGGCTGCTCGGTGTCATCGGGTGCGGCGACCACAGCGGCTTCCGCGTCGTCCACGGCCATGTCGTCGACGTCGCGTTTGGGCGCTTAACCGACAGAGGGCATGACATTCTTTCCGCGGTTCGGCTCTAGCGCTCGCGAGGGAACAACATGTGTTTTTTTTATCCTGGACATGGTGTGTATCAGAGGGGTCATTCGAGTTGTGGGACTTGCGAGTTTTCTTTATAACCTCGCTGAGCGCGCTTTAACCTCGGACTGGCGGTTTCACGGAACAAAGCTAAAACATGCTCGGCACGAGACATATAAATATCAAACGCGCTCGAAGAGCGACCAGCGCTCCGCCCAGCCCCCGATCTCGATCAGACCACTATCGCCACTCCATATGCCCTAGAACAATGTCAGCCCTGTCCAACCGAATTATATTACCTGTCTTCATCTCACCTTTTGTGCACATCCATTCCCCGCCTTTGTACCTTGTCCTGCTGACCTCGCTCGACGATCTTAGAAGCTTCAGTTCCTAAACTGACCATCGCTTGCTCCGATAGCGACGACAGCGACATCACCTGCTCTCGCCTATACAAAGACCGTGAAGACCGAAAGGAGCAAAACGACCGAGGTTACCTTCCCACAAACGCTACTACCACAGGGTCGGATCTAGGCTTGAAGTTTAGGGGGATGAGACTCGTTACACTTGTGAATGAGCAGACTCGATAAGCCTCAAAGTTTTCGCACAAACGCACTTGTTCTCGAACCGAGCAACGACACCTGCTTCACTTTCCCACATTCATTTCCCCTGTCGCTCGCTCCCCAACACAAGCGTAGGTCCTTCATTTAATCCCCCCCCCTCTCCTTTCCTCCTATGTAACTGGTCACTCGAGATTATCCATGAACTAAAACCTGATGCAACGGGGCTAGCACTGTGGTCTCATAGTTGTCCTTGACGTCTAGACTAATGCGTATTTGAGAAAAGCAATGGTGGATCTCAATGAGAAGTCACAGCCAATTAACAATATGGTCGCTTATGACTTCGCGGCAGTTCATTCACGCCTGTTGCATACTCGGACCGAATGAAAAAGTCGCCAAAACTTCAATTAATTCATATCTACCGTGTTAGTCGGCTCACAAATTGTAGAATCTCCCTCCACAACCTCGCCGGCCCGATCATCCTGGTAAAAACATCTCCTTGGCCCATAAACGGATACTATTAGAACACGGCAAACCAACAGAGCTTGACTTGTTGGCTTGGTCTTGCAATAGTCAGAATACTTAGCCCAGTTTCCTTCCGTCCAAGTATCTAAGGGTAGAACTCTTTTGTTGTTTCTCCTCTGGAGATGCCCATATCTAATGGTTTCAACCGAAAACCTTCGCATAATCATTTAGTTGCGACAATACAACTCGATCTCAGGTTCTTCGACCTGGAGCGTTTCAGATAAGCAATGTGGCTGAAAATATGCGTTGGATAATGGAAATTTCAAGCGCATACATTCGGGAGTTACAGCCCAGATCGCCGGGTGTCACTTATCCCAGCATCTACCAGTCACAAAACCCCTTATTCTCTTCTACACTAATCAGCCACACACAAATCACCTTGAAAAAATACATTATCGCGACAAAAACCAAAATAACTATAAACATATGAAACACCCACAGAGCGCCCAGCGCCCGACATAGTCCAGCCCGATCACAGATCAGACCACAATCACCACCCAAACGCCCTAAAACAAATCATCAGTCTCTCTCTTACAGACTACTTAAATACACTGAAACACTCACTCTTCATGTACCTCCACACCCCCCGCGGCAGTTCTCATCTCACCCCCCACAGCCCGCTCGGCCTTCCACACGTCTTCGACCAACGCCTGGGGTCCACACACGCCTACGACTACACCCCCAGACGTTCCATACGCTGCAGTCTGGCGCACAACTTCGTCCAGCGAGCCCGTGATGTTCGGCCGACCGGCGGCAAATGCGATACCCTCGTGTCCGGCGAGAGCAGAGATGTTTGCGGGGAGAGTCGAAATTGCGCGGGTGTAGTGGATTGTTACGCGCATATTCAGTGTGTGGACTGTTGACGCTCGAGTTAGGAGGGTTGCAAATATTGGGAGGAGAGGGGCGGCCGAGTCTACAATATGGGGTTAGATTGAGGTTTGAGGAACGGATAGCAGGCAGGCTCACTATGTTCTTGAACAACCCAGATAAGCTCCAGAATCCTCGTACGCGCGCACCCGTTCTCAGCTTGGAGGATTATTTCTTCGACCGCGCTGGTCGCAAAAGTTACTCCACTCCCTCCGACAACAATCATCGCCGAGCTAAAGGACGCAAGGATAACCGGACCCGTCCCACCTATCAACCCCAACCAACACTCCGATCAACGCAAGTCAAAGAAGAGACAAGCGATAAAAACGTACCATACGGCCCCTCGACAATAACTTTCACGTTCTTCCCCACACCATATCCGCCTTTCTCGTCTCCATTTCCCTGAGCTAGCGCATACAGCTTATTCGTCCAATCACCAGCGCGTTTACAAAGCAAAGTCAACCCATCCCCCGTTCCAGACCTATTCGAAACGCTCGCGATCGTAAACGGATGGCATTCGGCCCATCCAATAGGCCCAACGCCCATGCTTAGGACTCGGACGCGGACGTGTTGACCGGCGCGCCAGCCGCGTGTGAGGTGTGGAATTGAAATCTGTCCCACAAGGGTTAGGTACTTTTGGTTTTATATTTGGGTTTGGTACGTACCTGGGTGCATTTCATTTCTGGTACAGGTGTTATTGTTGCTGTTACAAGATGGCTTTTGGCTAGACGCATGAGCTGGTCGAGCCCGTAGATCGAGGCTGCGGCGATACAGTAGGGGATGCAGGCTGGAACATGCAGGCAGGCCTGTGTTCCGTGCTCATTTAGTAACTGTTGTACGATCGATCGGAAGTTCGGCAGAAAGAGAAAGCAGGTTCGGAAGGAAATGAGAAAATAAGTACGTACAGAGAATAGCATAATAACCAGCCCAATCCAGTGCGAATGCCAGAACAAGTGGTACGAACTCCGTCGAATGGCCGGCATCGAAAGGACAGCGCAAAAGACGAGGCCGCCAAAGGTCATCCAGCCCCACAATTGGTTCTTGGCGGCGATGGAGATGACGCCAGTCTTGGTCCATTTTACCACTGATATAATTTTGAATTAGTTCAAAGACTGCGATAAGGATAAAGGGATCCGTACGGTATCCTACGATATGGAACAACGCAGTGACAAACATGAGTTGACCAACGAATCGATGTATATAATTCAACTATCCAATATAATTAGCATACACTTCCCTTGCGCTTCGATCGCCTCACCTTTTCATATCCCATCCCCACTAGCCACCCAATCAGACTATTTTTCGTTCCAAGCGCGAACATAATCGGGAGTTGCGAAATGCACACAAATCCAGCCCTCTGGATGTTCGACACCGGAGTCGAGTAGAGGAACATCGAAACTCCGATCAAGGTCGCGTACAACAGGAGCAGGACGTATTGGCCGACAGAGTACCCGTCATAGCGGGCAGAAACGAGTTTAGACGCAGGTTGGAGGAGGGAGAGGTAGGACGGGCACCGAGTAGGGAGGTTGGGTTGTTCTCCACGGGCGTGGCGCAGGTGAGAGACGGTGTTCACACCACCTAGAGTGGTTTTGCCCTTGGGTGCGCCATCATACGGGCCGAACGAGCTCTCCCAGGTGTCACTCTCTGTTGTTCCGAGAACGATCTTCTTCTCCGACAGAGTTCGGCGAAGGGTGGGCTGACGGGAAACGGTGAATGAGCGAGTCGGGTAGAGTGTGGATGGGGCAGTAGCAGAAGAGGAGCCACGGAGTATAATCCAACCGTCGCGCCAGGCAGAGGTATGGGTCAAGCGTACGATGATCCGGGGGAGGGCGGTGAGAGTAAAGAACAAGAGGACGAGTAAGATCAAGATATCGGTGTAGAAAGCAATCTCTTCATTGGAGAGAGGAGGAGTCGGACCTTCTTTTGCGGGTGGACCTCCAGCCATAGCAGATAGAAAAACGAAGGACAGAAAAGCGAGGAAAGACTGTGATTGTACAAGATGATACAGGGAGCGTGGGCTCGCACCTTGTCGACCCAGGAAAGCGTCAGTTATATAACACTGTTCACGTATTTATCTCGGACGTACTAGGGGGACAGAAAGACCAGCTGAACTGCACGCCCAAGTGCCAGTGCGAATAGGGAAATTTTTCCAGGTCAGTCCCGATCTTATAACGCCATCTGGTGCGGTAAATTAGCAATATCAACAATCAACCCGCCGGTTAAGCGACATGTGCCCCTTATTCTTCCCTCCCGTTGCGAGGTGGCTCGCCTGGACGACGAGCTGCGGGCCGCGATTCGAAAATCATTTTCCGGCTGTGGTGGACCAAGACAAAAGGTGTGATTTCATCAAGAAAGTCGAGCACGTGGTTGTTTGATTGACAACCACCCCCTCCTAATCCGGCAACCGTTCTCTGTCTTGTCTTTGGTTATTGATGCAAGTCTTCTGTTCGTCGCAGCTCAGAGACCACTAGAAGGGCTAATTTATCCCCGCATTGAATAGCATCTACCACGCGGCACCGGATTCACCGACAATCAGACTCGGTTATTTATATCTGCCTGATAATTGCGTTCGTCATGATTGTATCTTTCGACTTCTTCTGGGATTCTTTTTCTTGGGCTAGGCGGGATGTGTTGACGCTAGCGGCCGATTGGGCTCTCCTGAAGGTTCTCGCGGGCTATTCTGGGCGGGATTTGTTTACACCGGTGATTTGTACCCGATACGCGATTCTTATCGTTCTCCACCATGACAAATCCCACCGTCATGAATCTACAGTCAGCTTCAACCCTGTCCGCTCTGACTCGAATGGGAATCTTTACATAAATCCCAGACGGACGCGTTCTCCCCCTCTCAATACCGGTCGCCATGGTCCATCCTCCAACCAACATCACTGCCGAAGATGCTCCCGAAATTAGCCAGCTCAAGTCGCAGGTATGGCTTCAGCTTCTTTCATTGCGCCATCCGTATCCATATAAACTCAAGTAATTAACGCTCACACCTTCATATCCTACAGGCCGGATCTCCAAAACATGTATATGAGAACTACGCCCGGTTCATGGCGCGGTGCACAACCCTGCGCACGATTGACGGCAGTAAGCCTTCCTGCATTATTACTGCTCCACACTTGTATTTATGTACCTCATGGTTTATCTAGTTCGCGGACTTCTGCCATTAGAGCTCCAACTAGGCGTAATATCTCTACTCGCAGGAAAGCCAAACCCAACGACTTTTCCAATTGAAGAACTCTCCATCACTCTACGCTCGCCCACCGCTCCGCAGCCGTACCAGCCCACAGCTTCTTCTGACTCGACGGTCCTTGAAACACTCACACTCAAAAACGCCGACATCTCAACCGCCCTGCAATATAGTTTTACGGACGGCATACCTGAGCTTCGGCAGACTCTCGCGGTATTTCAAAAGAACGAACACGGCGTGGACGTGGATGATGTTAATTTGCAGTTGGCGATGGGAAGTGGGAGCCAGGACCTTCTGTACAAGGCATTTTCGAGTGTGGTGGATCCGGGCGATTCGGTGTTGGTTGAGGCACCGGTATATGCGTGAGTGGTTTTTAAATTCAAAACTTCGACGAGAAAGAATCTCACTTTACGTGGGCGCGAACAGAGGTGTACTTCCAATCCTTCAAACCCTCGAAGCGGATCTAGTAGGCAAGTTTCTCAGTCTGATCTAAATATTTCTCCTCGTATTCATGAGATTTCTGCTCCAGAGGTGGAAACCGACCCTCTCGGCCTCTCAATTTCCCACCTCCGTTCCACACTTGAATCTTGGCCCGTCGGGAAACGTCTGCCCAAAGCGCTATACACTGTTCCGTTTGGATGTAACCCGACGGGTTCAACTACGCCGCTCGAAAGACGTAAGGCTTTGCTTGAACTAGCAGAGGAGTATGACTTCTTGGTCTTCGAAGGTACTTATTATTGTGCTACACTTACGTAACAAGCTAATAATGCCCTAATATGTAGATGATCCATACTTCTTCCTCTACTTTGGGTCAGAAGAACGCCCGCCATCATACCTCTCACTCGAAAACACTCTGATTCAAGCTCATGGTGATGGAAGTCAACGGCGAGTAGTAAGATTTGATAGTTTCTCCAAGGTGTTCTCCGGAGGTAAGACTTCTATTTCATATATCACCGAGGCAAGCACAAAAAGTGATGAAATTCTGTAGGCATGCGTATTGGCTTCGTGACCGGACCGCCTGAAATCGTCAAAGCAATCAACTCTCACGTAAGTCGATCTTCCTTTCCCGATCTCCCCTATGTACGACCTGAGTTCATCTTCCCTCTACAGACATCCGCAGCAAACCTCCAAGCAGCCAGCACGACCCAAGCCATCATCCTCGCCATCCTTAAGCACTGGGGTCCTACCGGATTCCACGCTCATATATCCAATATTGCCGGGTTCTACCGGGCAAAACGAGATGTGTTTGACGCGGCCATGACCAAGCATTTCAGACCGGCGGGTAGGGAACCATTGGCAGAATGGACAAAGCCCGAGGCTGGGTTATTCTTCTGGTACGCCTCTCGACCTATGAGACGCATATTCGCGATTAAATCGAGATGTTAATAGGTTCAAGTTGAATCTTCCCCCCTCAAAATCTGATTCGTTCCATCTGGTTCGGACGAGAGCGTTGGCTAAAGGTGTATTGGCGGTACCTGGTGCGGCGTTTTATCCGAGTGGACGCAAGACGTCGCATGTGAGGGCTGCGTTTAGTGTACTTGGAGAGGACGATGTGGACGAGGCGCTAAGGAGGTTGGCTGGGGTTGTTAGAGAAGTTATTGAGGAGGATGAGTAGGGGCGAGAGATAATCTAGGCGCCAAAACGCTTCGTGTAAGCCTTGCACAATGCAACATAAGCGTTGCAAATCATGACCTGTTGTCAATGATATATTGTATCATTCGCATAAGAAACCCAAAATGACAAAAACTGACTGGTGCTCATTGGTCTGCGTTATGTGCTCGAGCGGTACAGTATTAATAAGGCTTGCATGTCTACATATTCTAGTATAGCTCTAGTAGCTTCCGCATTGGTTCTTCACCCAACAGTCTTGGGCCGAAATCCAACTCTAGAAGTCCCGCTTAGTTTCCGTGGTCTGACTATTCAGACTGGAAAATGAGACACCATATTTGTCAAGTCTGTGTATATGACCAGCGGTAGCATAAATGGTAACTAATCGATTTTTTTTAGCCACCGCTAATTATATTTGTAGGCTCAAGTTGTTTGGCTCTGTGTGGTGGACCATGACCTCCAAAGGAAAGGTGCGGAACCAAAATGAACGTGGGATACATCAGATATAAACAATGCTGTTTTATGAATGTCCCGACCAGGAGTACAGCGACAGTCCTTGACTTGAAGATTTGACCTCAGGGGCGACTGGAAAGCGGGTTATTTGTGTGTGTTGAGACTGGTTATACCATGCTGACAAACAGAACAACAACTCACACTGGACGATTTCAACCACCATAAAGTCCTCGCTGGACTTGACTGACCACGGAGAGGTGCCACGCTGCGCCAAAAAGCAAGCAGAAAATAAGATAACCTTTCCACTTGAACGGCTGGTGCCTCTCGATACAAGTATGGAATTCTGCCTCGAACGGAATTGAGCGGAGAGTCCTGGACTGCCGACTTGGCCAACACCAGACGTCATCTCGGCGTCATTGCGGTATGTACTCTGCCTCTTTACCGCCAAGTACACTGCCGAAGCTATTCTGATACAGTATTGGATTTTAGCTCGTTTCCTTGAGACCCGTCATATGCTGCACATGTCCAGTCGCAAATCGATTACTCTACACTCTGGGTGATAAACCGCCGCTGGAGGGCTTGCCAGAGGGTGTTCTGGACCGCACAATCTGGAACATGAGCTATACTAATCTATTTCTGGCTTCGGGTCGTGGGGTCGGCTGGCGCTTCCGACGGCGGCCATCGGGCTGGATGACGCGATGAGGAGCGCTCCAGGCGCGATCGTGAGTGTTCATCGATGAGAAGGGTCGAGGTTAGCTAAGCGATAGAAGCTAACGGGTCCGCCAGATAGGAGGATGTACGCGCGGGAGAGGGGCTCAGGGGTTGAGGCAAACTCGGCGAGTCAAAACGTGGACAGACCTGTTTATGTGCTTAGGACAACGAGTGGTGACGCCCGCCGATAGAGCCTCCAAACAATAAGCCCGGTAGGAGTATCCAGAAATACGACAGCGAACTGTAGTCTAGGTGGGTAAGTCGGCGGGTACGAGACTCGCCCGAACGGGACTCCTATTGGGTAAGCAGCAGGTCTAGTTGAGTTTTTGCATTTACCTCCGTGGTCAATTGATTTTGCAAACCTCATATGACCAGACATATTCATTCGCACTTAGGAGACTTGGGGCTGCGCGATTTTCGTCCGTTTGTTGTTCAGCTTAGATAGGAGCAGAAACGGTATATGAAGTCGAGGAAATCAAGCAAACGAGGCGTGCCAGCCTGAGATCCCTCCCCGCTGTCAACTTTTCCTGCGTTATTACTTTGCTTCTATCGCTTTACTATGCTTTCTACTACCGCATTCGCACGCGAGCATCCCTGGATCGTCAACGGGCTGTGGCTAAGCCTGGTTGTACTCCTCGGTGGTATCGTCACCATCTTCGCGATGTGTTGCTTGGCGATGGTTTGTAGCCATCCCTTGGGTGAGCATCGATACTAGTCGCTTACCGTGACTTGAGCTGACAAGCAGTGCCGACAGTGTTCCTTGTGTTTTGTGTATTGGTATTCCGTGTCGTGTGCTGGCTTAACGAACCGGACCAGAAGGTGAGCTGATTGCGATATGCTATGAACAGCAGAAAGTATGCTAACACGACCAACCAGCCTTTCGCCAAGCTGGTTGATAACTTGTCTATTCTGTTTAACTCAGAGCTGGACCCCTGGCGGACGTCTCGTCCAGAGGACAAGCCGAAAGGCGACTGTGGACTGAAACTTGTGTCCCAAACTGTCCGTATTGCTCGTCCCAGTCTGATTGTTGAGCCACGGTACTCTGGACTCCACACCTCGTCTTCCACTCACTTCAGTCCTTCGGTTTACCGCAACAACTCTCCTGGACTCGCCTCGAAGTGTCGTTCGACCCCCCACTCGACAGGGGCTTCATGCTCCCAGCCGCTTGGTCCTAGTTACCCATCGACCCCTTCGCGTGTTCCGGCAATCTTTCAGGCTGAGGCAACCCTTGGAGCCCTCCAGTCGCCTGTCCACCCGCCACGCTCCGCCCCGGCCGCTCACAACCCACCCGGATACGAGGCGCAGCAGCGTAGCCTTCAGTCCAGCATTGCCATTCTCGCCGGGCTGCAGCCGGATTTGTCGCACTCTAGTCCCTCTCCTAGCCCTCTAGGCCCCGCTCCGACCCAGCCCCTGTCGACCGCTCCGACGTATGGGTCGATCCATAGTGGCTTACCTCATGCACCCTCGCTTAGGCTGGAGGATCTTACCATGGCTCCTAGACTCAGTCCTACTCCGGAGCACCTCAAGTGGCGCGCGTCTGCGGGTATCAACTGGTCGGATAAACCTAGGCAGCCTAGTCTGCAGTCCTCACGATCTGAATATGTGCATGGTCCTCGAGTCTCGGTCGGAGAGATGACGCGACTTCGGCTGGATTTCAACGACCTAACTATGTCGTCTGTCCGCCACCGAGACGTGGACATGCGGGGACCTGGAATGGGTGATATGGATACGGACAAGCCGTGGCCAGAGGACGTGGAGATGGTGTTGCCTGTTGTGTCCGATGATGTGAAGATGTCGTCGCCGCTGGTCAGCGAGGACGTAGAGATGGACTCGGCCGAACTGTTGATGGACTGGGATCAACCATTGTTCGGCTACTAGTGTCTTTCTCCTTTCCCTTTTCTTTCTCTTTCTCTTTCTCGTTCTGGTTTGTGTCGTCTGTGGGATCCGGGGGCATCCAGACTTACCCGCATTCCGTCCCTGGAGGTGACAGGAACGACAATTACAACCGACATGGTCGGACAAGCGACGCCTCAAGCTGAAACCGAAGGTGAGCAGAGCGCATGGTCACCTTAGTTGGCTACTCTAGTCAAGCGGACGTTGGGCGGACGGGTCGGCGACGCATCGGCGCTGTCGACGCAGACGGAGGCAGCTCCGGCACAAGGCAGGGACCTAGGGTGCGGCACTATCCTCGTAGATGCCCGCATAGAACAGCCTATCGCGTCAGCGTGTGGCCCTCGAGAACCTGCCGTGTCGTCAAGCGAGCTCTGAATGTTGCGCGCCGGTGTGCTGTCGATCCTGAAGACTGACTGAAGTGTCGATTGGGGTGGCCAACTGGTGTGACCATTCACTCTGCTCAGTTTCGGTTTCAGCTTGAGACGTTGCTTGTTTAACCGGGTCTGGTTGTTGTGGTCGTTTCTGATTGTTTTCTTGGGCTGTTTGTTGTCGAGCCTTTGGTGTCTACGGTTGTATTTATAGTATTGAGTATTAGAAAAATTCCCCAAAATACCCCGGCGGAACCGGATAAGGAAGCAATTTGGCTTTGTTTAGGCGTAGCTTGTCTCCATGTTGGGATACGATTGGCCAGAGATGACGTTGTTTGCTCCTGAACCGAGTTTATCGTCTTATGACTTGCTTTAGCTGAGTCCCTCGACCACCGCCCGTCACAATGTTTTCGTGAGTGCACCGTAGTTTGATAGCAAAGGAATTACTGATATATGTGGAGTTACTGATCCTACAGCCGCTGCTGGGGCTTTTTGCATCGTGATGCTGTTCCTGCTTGTAGCAGAAGAGGAGCGTTTAGGAGACGAAGATGAATACTCTAGCACTGAAGAGTACTCAAGCACCGCAGATGAATACTCAAGCACCGCAGAGGAGACCTCGACTGACGGAGAAGAATCTGACCCTACTTGCGTTGAAGTAGTGTCTACATCCCACAACACCCGAGCTCCGCCACGAAACGGCGCCACGTTTGCCCCTCAACGCAAACGAGCACGACTTACTCAAAGACAAACCAAACCCGTCGTAAAATGGAGCAAGGTGACTTAAAGCACCTCATTAACATGCCCCCGGACGTATTTCTTGCGGTATGTTTTTGTGTTACCGACTGTAATAGTTTGCCGTGCATCCTGTAGATCGCGCCTCATTTGACCCCACCTGATCTACTCGCTCTTGCACGCTCTACCAAGCTCTTCCGCTGAGTCCAACCTCAGCACCGGGTCTCAGTCTCCCCAACTGACTCGGGGAACTTACCGGTACTCGTCGAGTAGAAACGTCTAGTTGCTCTTATCAAAGCCAATGCATCGCTGCGTCGAACGCTGTACGAAAGCTATGCAGGCTTCTGATAATTTACGATGTAGATACATCGCTTTGTACATAAGTATGTGAGAAATCGAAGACTGTAATCTATGAGGTACACGATAGACAGAAGAGTGTGAGTACATGTGAAACCGAAAGACAACAGATACAAGAACATCGTATAATGCAGCAGCGAGTTCAACAGTTCTCCTCCACCATGGCGGGTGACGCGAGGTGGAGGAGAACATGCACGTGAAGTGAGCAGACGCGACCCGAGGATCACCGAGGAGTGACAGAAAGAGGCTCGGACGAGCCAAACAGAATCAAGTGCCAAAGTATTGTGCCAGTCGTTCGAATACTGCATGCTCACATAAAATAAACGGGTAGGAGTCTCGGCTCTCTTGCCTGCCAGACACTCAATCCTTCCAAATCTGGAAATACAATTCGCCGACCGCGTACCACCACAGAATGTTCCCGTGTGCAAGAGGGTGTTAGCGGAGAGAACCCGCCCTATTGTGTGGTCCAGAGGACCTCAAAGTCGAACGCGAGGGTCCTGGCGATGTCGGAGCTTAGTGCAGGTAAGATGACTTGCCAGGGGACTCGTATCCGAGAAGGAGGATGCTGTATGTACGCGAGCGGGCAGGTCTTAAATACGAGAGAACAAGAGATAATCAAACAGAATAGGGAAGGGAACGTGTATGCGGGTAGGCACGGCCTGCGGGCGAGCCGCGTATGTAAGCTTGCGCGCGCAACCCTTACGCCTGTGAAAGGAGTAGCTCATATGCGTATGGGATTTACCGAGACGTATGATCCAATACAAAACGCATACATATGCACAAGATTTGACGGTCTTTCAAGGAGTTGGGGATTCAACATTTCCCCGTTCAACGCGGTAATAGGCCATGAGGCTTGTAGCTAGTCATTCAATATTGGTGCTTGTGAGGGCTGAGAGGCGACACCTAGGTCCGCTTTTGGAATTAAAGCCAGGAGACCATCGATGATCTGATTCTTATCCGCCAACTGGCGCAGGAGAAATTCGCGCTTACTATAATCAAACCCAGTGTTAGCCTCTCAAATTTAATAAGAATGGAGACGCACTTGAGTGCCTCTCCTCGCTTCCTCCCCTCAACAATACACGGCGTGTTCATATTCACACATCGCTGGCAAACATTTTGACCAGCTTCAAATACGCATTTCATCTGGATAGTCAGAATCGTGGTTGATGCGGGCAGGTAGTTTGGAGTAGGAGCAAGGTATGAACCAAGCATCGTCGAGACGTCCGGCGGGTAAGGGAGACGAGGCAAGAGGAATACCCAGGACAAACCACGAGACGGCACAAAAGGCACGATGTCATAACCGTTTCATGGTAAGTTCCATCACAGAACGTGAACGAAAACATTCAGTGTTGAGTTGTCGCTCTTAACATAGATAAGATAAGCTCACAAGACGAACCTTGAGACGTTTACAGTGGCTGCATGCTCCGGGTCTAGATAATCGGGATATCAGAAATGTTAGTTGAAATGAGATGTTCATCGCCCTGCCCACAAAGAAAATAATGAAAATTGAAAGAGAACAAAATCAAACGCTCCCTATTATCCTCATGGCATGCACCCCCATCATACTCCAACCCGGGCTACTACCTCCCATACAAATTGGGTTCAATCCCACTACATCACGGTCGAGCCAATGGAAGCGGAGCGCGCTCAATAAAGCCATTGAACTCAGGGAGGATAATGACGGCGAGTAGGATTATCAGAATCGCCAGAGCACGATCCCACGACAGAAGGCGGCAACGCAGGCGTGGGTGCTCAGCCAGCCTCGCGAGACCACAAGGCGTATAAAAAGTGGAATATAACACGTAGTGGGCGGGAGATGGTATTCTTTCCTCCCAATTCGACCTTGCCGTACCAGAAGAATGAAGATAGCTTAAAACTCACATTCTCTTAACAGCGCCCTGCTGTATCCCACCGGCTCTCTTATATGTATGCCCACCTCCATCCTCCTCACTCTCACTCCCGTCCTCCATCGCCGTAGGAACACGCTTATTCGGTCTAGGAGGAACTAACAGTCCGCTTTGTGAAGGTGTATGCTGGTACTGAGTTGCATCTCCTTCTCCGATAGACTCGGATAGACCTGCAGCGATGGGCCCAACGGATGCGGCGGGAGGCGGGATCGAATGGAGTGTGTCGTCTAGCTCGGTGCTGGCCGGTCGAAGTTCGATGGGTGTGCGTGGAGAGCCGTCGGTCTCATCGCTATTCTTCTACTCACCACCACATCAACACCATCCTCCCAAAAACTAAGACCCCGACTCACCTGCTCCCTCGCGTTCGCATTCGACACGCTCCCTCCAAAATTGACCGCACCCTCATCAGGTTTCGTCGGCGGGGGCGCGGACGACCATTCAGCCCGTACCCTCGGATGATGTACAGCATCCGTATCGATCGAGTCAGTAGTGGGAGGACGGTTTAGACGGGTTGATTCAATCCAGGAGAGAACGTCTCTATCAGCCGCGCGTTCGGGCGCGTTGGATGATTGTTGTGGGACGGAGATGTTGGGTAGGAGGTTGATTGGGGAGCGCACTGCGGAGTCAGGGATCTATTGCCGAGAATGAGTACTATGAATGTTATGAGTCTTGGGACCTACTTGACGCAAAAGCGAATCGATAACCCTGTCTTTTTCCGCCAATTCGCGCATGAGAAGTTCGCGTTTACTATGGATCACACTCGTCATCAGCCAACTTCTCTCTAGTAGGTTTGGATATAAACGCACGTGGGTTCCTGCTTCTGTTTCTTCTCTTCAACAACACACGTCTTGTCCGAATTCGCACATCGCTGGCACACGCTCTGACCCTCTCCAAATACGCATCTCATCTGAGTAATCGGGGTCGCATTCAGGTTATGGGTGGGACGTGAGGCGGGAGGGAAGTATGAACCGGGTATTGTCGGGTCGTCGGGCGGGCAGGCAAGATGATGACCGTAAGACAAAAGGCAAAGTCGTCACGACACGATGCCGAGATGATCATGCCATGGCATATGCCCATCACCGTAAAGTCGAAACACCGATCGAGCGTTATTACGCCACGGGGATCAAACCGGACCAAATTGAGGGGGGAAGGTGGGACCAAATTGCAAGTAGGAAGGCCAGACCGATATCGTCGATGGTCGGATCAGAAGCAGGAGATATTAACAAGTCGAGTCCGTGACCATCGATGAATAGTTGAAGGCCAGGAAGACGAACCTTAAGAAGTTTACAACGGGTACATGCTCCGGGCCTAGACGAACAAAAGGTTAGGAATATTTATTACAATTAGAGAACCAAACCCAGAAACACGGAGATAAAGATAAAGATAAAGATAAAACACTCGTGACAACAGCTGCGTCCCCAAACCCAGCTCATCCCCATTGAAAGTTGTCACAGATTTTCCCAAATCAAGCTTGATACCATCACATCAGACGATCCAATTGAAGCGGAGTGGCGCTCAACAAGATCAAACTCGTGGTATGAACCGTCGGTGGTAATGGCGGGTAGCAAGTTGAAATCATGATAGACATAGGTTGAAGGCAAAGTTAAGTGGGGAGTTTGCCGAGATGGTCTCGGGTCGGCCTCGTGGGGCCGCAGCGCGTATGAGCGAGGAGAAAGACATAATGGAACAGGAGAGGTGATCGCTCACCTCTCCCCTCGACAAGACCCCACCACGCCACAAGAGCGAAAACTAGAAGACTCACAGGCTCTTGACAGCAGCCTGTTGTTCACTGCGTGCGCCCTGCTGTCCATGCCCACCTCCTCCCTCCTCCCTCCTCTCACTCTCGCTACCTCCACTCTGTGAATGCGTATGCTGATGTAGACCGATCATGGTGCGCTGATCGTTTGGTGCAGACGATGTTTGGCACCACAGAGGTGAGTATTGGGTTTCTCGAATAGGCGCTACATGGCCAGTTGATGGCACGAGGTCCAAGCTCTGTTAGGAACATTTCCGGCCGTGACGTTATGCGCTCGGCGCTTGATTGCATCTACGAATGGGGGAGGACTGAATGTGTGGGCAGTCCGCATATGGTAGTTGATGTTTTGCATCGGCGGGACAAAGCAGCATGGACACATCTAAAACGCTCGTGGGTGGTGCGGTAATTCTATGCCTTGAGCTTCCAAAATGGTCTAGCCAAACAAGTAAGCTGTGATCGAAACGCCCAACACCAAAGCATCACCGAGCACAAACGGTCAAAGGGTCATATCAACCTTTGAAGCGCATAGGTCTCTATTCTTTGTATTTATATTTCGACATTATGTTTCCATTATTTCTCGCTTTGAACAATTTCTTACCCGGCTGCAACACATCAACTAATCAAGTGTCCAACTCAATCAATTTTCAGCAATACGGGGGTTACCGATATGCCCTGGTCACGTCTTCAGAGACTGTACAGCCATGAGCCCAGGTCTGATAATCAAACAGAATGGATAGCCATCAAGGCGCATTCGGTGCATCAACTCGAGTTCAATTCAGATATTCGTTATACCGTCGACAGTTTAGGTCAGCAAATTCAACTGGCACTGGGGCAAAATGCTCCATTCCCACGCCATGCTACATAGCTTATGTTAGGATACTTTCTACGATAGGTGTATAACTAGTTGACCGGGTATTAGCGTAATCCATTTGAAGCCTGATTTGGAAATAATTTGGCTATGTTTGGGTATCTCGTGGGGTATAATTGACAGCCGGTGACGTCACTCATTTTTATTCCCGCTTTTTACACCCATCCAACTTCTTCGGCCACCCCTGCTCAGATGTTGACACAAGTGCTAGCACTGTGAGTATCTACGAACTCAGTGGCTACACACTCATGGTGCTCAATACCATACGCGCAACAGCTCTCAAGCCGCTAAGACCGACTTACTGCTTACGGCAATCGACCTGGTTGATCCAGAAGATCCTTCAAGTGATGAGCAGTTATATGAGCTTGGTTTGCTTGGATTTGCCCGATTATACATACCTGAATTAACTTTTATACAGTTAGTGCAATCTTTGGCGAGCAGAGCTCACGCGAAGAGAATGCCATGTCTCCACCTCGACGCAAACGAACGCGAGTTATTAGAACAGAGAGGTCGTCTACTGTTAAATTGAAGAAAGGAGACTTGAAGCAGATACTTGACATGCCTCTAGAGGTGTTTAATGAGGTGCGTTTCAGCAACATTCGATCTGAGTCACAATTCACATTTTGCCGTATAGATCGCACGTTATTTAACTCCACCTGACCTGCTTGCCCTCGCACGCTCTACCAAGCTCTTTCGTGCCACGTTTATGTCCCGCTCCTCCGCACCTATATGGCAATCCGCAATCAACAACGTTGTTGGGCTCCCGCCTTGTCCTCCCAACATGTCCGCGCCATACTACACGTTTCTAATCTACTCCAGGATTTGTTCAGTAAGCATAATCCTGATCATACATGCTCTTAACTCTCGGGACATATAATAACTGTTTAGGAATGCGGCGGCCGAGCAATGCGAAGGATGGATACTCGGATTCGTATTCGGTTGTGCGCTACATGCCGCAATACTCCGGGTTTGTAAGTGATGATTCTCCAGGTACAGCTGCTCAAGGCTGATATTATCACTATCAGTATCGACGAGATGTCAACAGATGAGAAGCGCCTCTTATTAGTTCCTACGTCACGCGGTACGCTTTGACTAACTATCCCTAGTCATTGCTAAAACCTGATAATAGATATACTTCCTGAACGCCCCGATGTACACTATTACCTGAGGCGTGATCTCCAATCGTTCATGGAAGTAATTGATGACCCCCGTTATAAGACGCAAGATGTATGGGACGAGTTGATTATGAACCGGAGGAAGGAGCTGGAAGAAAGATATCAGGTGCGCAGTCCGTATTCATCCTAATATATCCAATTTCACATAGGGTGCTCTTGTACAGCATGCAGCACGCCTTGAAGAGTTTTTTGAAGATATGGAGGAGGATCGCGCAAACGAGATTAAGGAGCTCAAGGAAGAGCGCAGGCTGAGGTACGCTTTTATCTTGTCTAGGTAAATTGATTTACACAACAACCAATGTCTAGCATCGAAGAGCGCCTGTATGAAGATGGATGGTCCTCTGAAGATCTGAATTTTCCAGCTGAAACCCGGTCCCAGTGGAACCAGCTCGTTCTCCGGCCACAGCCATTGACAGATCGCAGTACGTTTACCAGCCCATCCCATATGTCCCCACTAACATCATGTTAAGTATGGTCAAATCTGCGGCCTAAGCTCGTCCCACTACTCGAAGCAAATCGCGATCGCAACAACCGACTCGCTGAATGAATTTGGCTTACTGACGAGTACCTACCGCAGCATCAAGCTACCCGTTGATCGCACGCCAAGATTACGCCGCGCTTGCCGAGAGCCAGGGGATGGATTGGGCCGGCGTACTGTTCTGATTTCACCCAACTATCAACTTTTTGCATAATCGCTGATTAGCCAGTCTGACATGTATTAGGACTGACTCGAGATAACTTATGTGTATATATGGCTTTCGTAGTCCTGGCTTACCAACATAATAATATCGTATAGTGTCTCTTTTCTAATAATGAAAATTCCCCCAGATGCACGAGTCCTCCCAGACCATATTCGCTGGTTATGAGAGTAAGTGCTGCCTTGGTTCAGATGCTTGGATCAAGAGGCGAATCAAAGGGTCACAAACAAGCTAACTGAGGATGAGGAGCCTGTTGCGTGTAGCCCCTGCATGCAAGTATCGAGGCTTCACCGCCTGATTTACACCATAAGGTATCCAGACCCAACCCCGAAAGCAACCTCCAGTCCCTCATATGTCCACCTATAGTGGAGCTAATAGCTATGACGCATATAACTACATAACTATGAATGTAAGTAGACTTCTACACTGCGCTCTCACTTGAACACACGTTATTTCAGTCTTGCCTCCGTTAAGGGCTACTCGCTAGTAGGAAATCGTAGATATGTATATGCGTTGCTTAAGAAGCATTGTGTAGTCTGATTCTTCAGCCACTTATACGGGGTGTTACGAATCCAATTGAAAGCTTTTATCAAGGACTTACCGCTACGAAATACACGTAAATACGACGCGAATGTGGATATTTCCGAGACCCGTCTGAGCTATATGCCAACGCTCCTCGATGAACACACATATATTTTACACAATTTTGACCCGAGTCGCCCGGGCTGAGATCTATCAGCAATAATTGTACAGCCTAAGTCCATCATTGACTCCCTCGCGGGTGACACTTGCGCGACTTCTCAGGCGTTTGATGACATCATCCTACTCGTTTAGGAAGTTATATTTGCGGTCTCAGACAAAGTTCGGGGGTCACGGTCCAGTTGCTCCAGCTTCGACCACGTTCCCGGTGGTATTCCTCGTGAAAGATTGTATTAGGCATCTGCAAGACACTCGGCCTTCGGCATGAGCGTGGGACCGTCCCGTGAGTTATAACCCTTGTCTATCCGGGTGAATCGCGTCGCCTCCCTCGACCTCATCTGTTGTTCGACCTCGAATCTGCGAAGTCAAAATGACTAGTAAAGGGAACAATGTCAAAGTCGCTATAATTGGGGCGGGGTAAGCCACTCCAATAATGTGTTTGCCTCGAAGTCTGAACCAACGATTCGGGCCATAGAGTTGGGGGTATTTCTACGGCAATCGCCTTGCAGAGCCAACTTGGCCACTATGACTACACGGTGTGTCTATCTACTATCTTTCACGACATCTAGGTGCTCATATTTGGTCAATACCGAAGATCTACGAAATGGCGGGAGGCGTCGGAGGAACATGGCTGGTATATCATAGTGTTCCTGGGTATGCCCCCAAGCCCTTATTGAGTTGAGTGAACCTTTGTAGGAAAACACATATCCGGGCTGCGCCTGCGATGTCCCTTCGCATTGGTATTCGTGAGTCAACCGAACCCTAGTTATCCATCTCCGAGCCCTCATGAGTTCAAACAGATTATCTACCGAAATAAATCCCGACTGGTCTGCGCTCTTTGTGGGACAAGCAGAAATCAAGGCATACTGGGAACGCCTCGTCCAAAAGCACAAGATAGGATCGCACATTGAGTTCCACTCTGAGCTTCTATCTGCCGTGTGGGACGAGCAAGATCAGGTATATGCGATTACGTTGCAAGATGTACGCAGCAAGGAGACACGCGAGGTTAGGGCACAAATCATAGTTTCGGCTGTGGGCGTGTTCCATAAGCCCAAGTTTCCGGATATCCCAGGACAAGACAGATTTAAGGGTATATCGATGCATGCGCGAATGTGGGACCATAGTGTCGATTTTTCGAACAAGCGGGTTGCGGTGATTGGGAATGGATGTTCGGCGTGAGTATGAACAGGTCTTCTCCACTGTGCTTGCTCCTAATCGCTCTTCACAGCACACAGATCGTTCCTAGCTTATTAGAAGATCCTACGACACAAATCGTAAACTTTTGCAGGTTTGTGCCTTGCTTTGAACCCTGCCGAATTTTTTCTAAATTTAGGTGCTTGAAGGACGCCATCCTGGCTTAGAGAACGAGTTAGTACCGCTTGTCATGTATCTTATATTGTAATGACTGAGCTCTTTGCTACAGCCTCAAATGATCATCTCGGAGCGAGCAAAATGGATATTCCGAAACGTCCCACTTGCTGGTAAATTGTTCCGCTATGGGATTGCAACGATGGTAAGCGCGACGATCCCCCTTGTGCCATTTTGGTTCATTTGGATGGCCATGCACAGATGGATTCCGCGTACATCAACTGGAGAACCGGTCCGTTGGGAACTTGGGTTCGTCGACGAGGAGAACGTGTGAGTGATCTTGACATAATATCAGCATCGAGTCTGATTTCTCTATGATCCAGGCCGGGATCAAATATATCAAATCCCGAGCCCCGGAGAAGTATCATGAAAACCTCATACCAAAATTCCGTAAGTCTTTTTTGCAGTTGACCTAGATATACGTGCCGATGCGGTCTTTGTTTAGCTCTCGGATGCAAGCGGGTGGTCGTCGATCCAGGATATCTTGTCTCTCTCAATAAACCCAACGTAGAACTGGAGTTTGATACTATCACGGAGATTACAGAGACTGGAATAACGACTAAGACTGGTACGTTCGTCAGTCCCCCGGTATAAATTGTGACTGAGGATACGGCTATAGGCAAGAATTATGATTTCGATATCATCTGCTATGCTACCGGATTTGATGTCGAAGGATCTTCTTCGATCAATGTAACGGGCACTGGGGGCAAGACGATGGCCGATTATTTCAAGGAGCAGGGTGGACCAACGGCCTATATGGGCACTACCATGCCTGGCTTCCCGAACTGGTTTTCGCTTTTGGGACCTAATACGGCGACGGGTTAGAGCCTACTCCCGAATAACCATGGCTTCCATCGCCGCTAACTAGTTCGTTTCTGTCTCATAGGACACGCGTCGGTTATCTATTCCGAGGAGGTTCAGGTGGGATTAAACGCGGAGGTCATAACGCGACGAGGCTAATGACTAATGGATTGCTGCATAGATCAATTACGCGATGCAACTCATTGAGCCTGTCATTCGAGGCAAAGCCAAGAGCTTTTCTCCCAAAGCCACTGCAAACCGCGCATACAACGAATGGATCCAAGATGAACTCTCACGCACTGTCTGGACCAGCTGCATTTCTTGGTACCACGCCGGTCAGCCCGCATCGCTTCTTTTATCAACTATGTGTCATCTCAGATTCCTTCGATCTAGGGAACGGCAAAGGCAAATTGATCGCAACCTGGCCCGCGACGCAAGGCTATCTGTGGTGGTTGCTGCGCACACCGATTTGGGCGGATTACGAGACGGTGGGTGGTGAAAAGTGGATCAAGCAACGCCGATATGTGTCCGCGTTCAAGACTGTGCTGGAAGCGTTGGTTGCGGGGGCTGGGCTTGGAGCGTGGATACTGATGAAGACGGGGCGGTGGGACGGGTTTAGGCGGGCGGTCGCCGAGAATGCTGGAAAACTACTCAAGCTAGCGTAGTTCCACCGCGTTTGGACTGGAACTTGAGCGAGTGCGTCATGAATTCATGAACTAAATAGATAAAATTAGCAGACTTGGCCAAAATCACAGAAGAACACGCTGTACCCTTCACGGACATATTAGTTGAACGCATACACGATGTTAATGGTCTGGACTAGTAGCAACAAAGTGCTAGTCGGCCAGTCTAGTTACAGACCAAGACGTCATTCTCATTTTGCTCAGAGCTTCGGTCCGACTTGACTCTGTGGAGAGAATGAAAGACCCTGCGACGAGAAGCGCCGATGATGATCTTGATGGGCTTCTTGGCCGCTTCGATGTCTTCGGTCGTTTCCTGATTTGGTGATTCTTTTTGGTAAGGAGATCTGAAACGCTGTGCGCTCACGGCGCTCATGCCGAGAGAGCTAGAGCGCGTTTCTTGTAGTTTTGCTGTATATAAGCCCGGCCTGTCCGACGACTCCGCTCAACAAACTACTGCTCTCGTTTTCTCCTCTCATCCCAAACACCCACATTCTTTACTCCACACTCGTTTTTACAGAATGCAGACCTTCGCTCGTCTCTTCTCGATAATCACCTTCCTCCTATCCTTGGGCTTTGTTGCCCAGGCTCTGCCGACTGTGGCGAAGGGCGGGGCCCCTGCTGCCCGTGAGTATAGCTCCCCGGCCTCGTACGGCAACAGCGATCCTTCCTACGGCACGCCCTCCTATAGCGACGTTAACCCCAGCTCCAACAAGGATGGTGCGCCGGCTCTTGATGTAATCGCTCTATTTGTGGACCTCAAGACCGACACCGATGACATCTTTGCGAAAATGGGTACGTAGGGATCAGTTCCTGATATAATGAATATCAGTTGAATATGTCGTTTTGCAGGCGCTGCCTCCGACGTTGCTGCCTTTCAAGCTCTAGCCGATGCCCTAATTGTTAAGGTCGAGGCTTGTGTTGGATTACTGTCTGTCAAAGTCAATCTCTCCACGTCGGACAAAGCTCGAGTTGTGGAACTCATCCTTAACTTCTTTGTGGTATGTCTTTATTGTCATATCATACTGTCACATATGTTTCAACTTGCGTTTCTAGACTTGTATCAAAGTTTGTGCGGATGTATCGATCAGGCTCGGCGTTGCAGCCTGTGCTAGCGTCTGCCTCAAGCTTGATATCTGCTTCAAGCTCTTTTTCCTGGCTATCGATATCTGCATTGATGGGTTCCTTGGGCTCTTCGTTTTCGCGTATGTTTTGCTCTCTCTATTGGATATCTATTCTATGCTGATATGCCGCCCAAATTCCAGCTGTGCTAAACTTGACGGTTCGGTGCTCGCGGCTCTCAAAATCGTTGGTTTCACGAACTGCATTCAGCTCCTCAACCTGTCCGTGGTTGCCGCTGCTCTCGGCGTTGCTCTTTAGGGAGGGAATGTTCTGATTGATTTTTCTCTGACGGCTGAGCCTGCATATTTGATCTATTAATTCGCTTTGGGATGTTCTATAACTAGTTGCGTAGTCTGGGAATACGAGCTTTGCTTGATTTTCATTGGAAGCAGTTAGGCATTATTGAGGAGATAAGTTAAGCTATGTGACTATTTGACCATTTCTTGTCGTGTTGTTATTCGACTATGACATACACGGTAATTGTTGAAACTCGCGGTATCACTTGTGCCCGGGTATGAATAAGATGTGGACACATTGATTGCATGATGGATCAAGATAATTCCCAACCAAGTCGATGAGTTGGCGCGGATTCACAACCTATACTCATAACAATGTTTATCATAATCAAAATGGACGTTTGCCTGTTAGCTTCTTGAAGCCCGAGCTATGAAGGACGAAGTTATTACCTACTCAGCGAGGTGTCGTCATGCAAGCCATTCCTAGCATAGATGAGTTGCGTTTGCAGTATGTCCGCAGGATGGTTCGCAAACCATTGTATTATCTTGGGATCGGTTTCTAGCGCATATACTCGGCGTTGGAAGATGCTTAGAGCTGGCGACCTACTAGTTCATTAGAGCTCCTGTCGATTCCCGCTCTTGTAGGGCTACCTCGCTCCTAGGAATAGAGACTTTTGCCACCGCCACATGTGGCTGTGGTGTGTCATAAACTACGCCCGCCGCAACCAAAATTTGACTCTACGCACTTAATTTTGGCCCAAAGTAGGCCAAATCCGGCCGAGAGACTTGCAATACTATACTGGGTACTACATCCAAAAATTGCGGTGGTTTATGAAGGCGAGCACCGCACATTTGTCCAATATTTGTGCTTGCTTGTACTACCATATTGTGGTTCTCAACGTTGATTCGGCTCTGCCCGCATCACAATCGCTGCTAACTTTAATCTACACATACAGATAAGAGTGTGTGTATCCGAGACGGACTTGTATACATCTAGAACTGCATGTGCAGCGATTTTGGCGGCTCAGAGCGACTCGAAATTGCTTATCCTGGGTTGGCCGAAGCTCAGACTCAGGACCCCCCAACTTTCGTCCCTCCCTTTGCCTCGCTTTCTAGAGTGCGGAAGGATTCCGGCACCGCTATCATATAGCGAAACGGATGAGAAAATATGTTGGGAATAGACGTGGTAGGTGCGGTCGTAGAGCTATACCGTAATTTCAAATTGCCAAAACCACGAGGTCTAGGCCACATTGTGGCGGTGCCAAATGTCTCTAATGGCTTGAGTGCATATGAGGGACAGCTGTCTAAGCGTCGGCTTTTGAGGAGTAGTGACATCCCCATCATATTTTACTGTGTTACTGAATAAAAAAAAGTACGAACGCGGCATAGATCTTCGCACGGGACTGTATGTCAAACGTTTATCTACCTGCCTTGCTGATGCTTTACATCGGACAGTGGCACGTAGTCGGCTCAAACCCCTGCGCTTGTGCTAGATATGACATTCATTACGGCGCTTGCTTTGATAATGCGTTTGGGACCTGAAAACGTCATGGATCCACGGACATTTTGACATCTGTTCCCGAGAACCCTGGCTTGTGTTCTCTTGTGGATCATGTTGATTTGCGCTCTATAAACGTTGGCTGGGAGCTCTCGCTTCTCCTTTGACTATCTACACTCCCTACTCAACACTCGTTTTTGCCATGCAAACTTTTGCTCGTCTCCTCTCCATATTCACTTCGCTCCTCTCTCTAGGCTTCATCGCTCATGCTCGGCCTGCTGGATACAACGGAGCCCTCGTTTCTCGTACTGGCAGTATAAACCCGCCGAGCAATTCCAACGGTGGCCGCCTCCCGGATATCATGATTACAATGTCCAATTTTCAGAACGAGATGAGGGTCAAGTCTCTTGAGCTAGGTGGGTCGATAACATCGAAGGTTTCAGTTGGAAAAGCCTTCATATACTTAATTTTTAGGTGGTGCCCCCGATGTCGAAGCCGCCGCCAACGTGGCGAAGATTATGAACACCAAGATTGAGACTATCGCCAACACCTATTGCGGCAAGAAGCTCAACAATGTAACTCCCGACATCACAAAGCGGGTTGCTGTTATTGCGACAGTGAGTCAAACCCAGTACATCTTTCTGTGACGCTTTCTGACCCTTGTATCTCAGAACGTCGTGGGCAATTGTGCTCTCGCCGCCGGGAAGTTTGGTGACGCAGCTACCTCCCAACTTGATGGCTCCTTCCTCCATCTTTACAGCACTTTTGATTCAACTCTCGGTCCCTCATATAGGACAAGCTGCGTCGAAGCGTGAGTATACTGCGTTTTTATTTTCTCGTTCGAAGATCTGACTTTTGCCCTCGGTAGCGTTAAAGCCAACCCCTCGATATCAACAAACGTTGCCAAATTCTCGGCGGTTGCTGGATTCTTAGGCTTGTCGTCTAACTGAAACCTTCCAACCATCCTTTCAAGCTGTTGACAATCCTTTTCTCCTTTAGGCGATCGAATTTGGCCGTGCTTAGTCTGTTAGCTAGTTACTTCCTTTGTAACATGCATCCTGTAAAATACAAGATGCAATTCGGACGTATCCACCAGGTTTTATTCTCTCAGCGAGGGGTGGTGTGCTTGAATTTAGATAGCGCCCTCGTGATACTACTCAATAGCATGGCAGCTGCAAATGTCTACAAGTGGCCGCACGAGCTCGTACAACTTCGGCTAAACTGTTATAACCGTATTGTCTATCACTTATCTATGGCTTGTCTATGCTGGCCTTAGGGCGCTCCGGAGAGACGACGCAAATTGGCGCGTAGCTAGGGCGACGATCAGGGGGCGTTTGTACTTGACAGACGTTATGTCATAGCCGAACGGCACGCACAGACGAGACCGCCTACAACACCGCTCTGAATTTGTCCTAATTGCTCACAGATTTTCGAGCAGCCTACCAACAACATACTACTGTTCACTACAGTTTTCATTCTAACGCATATACCCAGGCTCGGCATGTTCGGAGTCGGAGATGGGCGTGCCCGAGTTCCTCATGGCCGAGCTTATGTAACATCAATCATTTCGCCTCCCACCATCGTCCCTCACCGTTGACTGCGACGAGCAGCTATTTCTCAATAGAATTCCGTTAATCTTCTACTATATGCTCAGTCATCACTGTTTCGCGTCTCCTGTGTACTGCAGCGCTAGATGGCCACTGCGCTTGCTGCGAGCACCGCCTGCCGATTTTGTATAAATATTGGGTGGTTTGGGAGGTTTCAGTCCTCACCCCCATCGTTTCATCTTTCTTCTGCCTCAGTTACGCTCCAAACCACTCAAAAAAAACCTTTTACTCGAAAATTCGAAATGGACGGCGAAATTGCTGCTCTTGTATGATTGCTTCTTGCTGCTGTTCATTCTCTCTAACGCCGTGGGTTAGGTTCTTGACAACGGCTCTGGAATGTGCAAGGCTGGATGTAAGTCGACTCTATAGCTTTCTTCAAGAGCTTTATTGACAACTGGTTTTTTTTATAGTTGCTGGTACGTTTGGCGCTTAATGGTGCTCGTGAGTTTTGACGGCGACCCCGAAATTTCTAGGCGACGATGCTCCTCGTGCAGTCTTTCCGTATGTCTTCCATCTATTTTCCACACACCCTAATGACATTTTTTCTCAAGTTCTATTGTTGGGCGTCCGCGTCACCAAGGTGTTATGGTTGGCATGGGCCAAAAGGACTCTTATGTTGGGTGCGTTATTCTCCATTACGCCTCTCCGTTTATACTCATCTTAACTTAGGGACGAGGCTCAATCCAAGCGCGGTATACTTAGCTTGAAGTACCCCATCGAGCACGGGATTGTTACCAACTGGGACGACATGGAAAAGATCTGGCATCATACGTTCTACAACGAACTCCGCGTCGCCCCGGAGGAACATCCAGTCCTTCTCACCGAGGCTCCGCTCAACCCCAAGGCAAACCGCGAGAAAATGACGCAGATCATGTTCGAGACGTTCAACACTCCTGCGTTCTATGTCTCCATTCAAGCAGTACTTTCCCTCTACGCTTCGGGTCGTACGACGGGTATCGTTCTCGACTCGGGCGACGGTGTTACTCATGTTGTGCCTATCTACGAAGGATTTTCTTTGACCCATGCAATCTTGCGACTTGATCTTGCCGGGCGCGATCTCACGGACCATCTCGTCAAGACGTTGACCGAGCGTGGATACTCGTTCACGACGTCGGCAGAACGCGAAGTTGTCCGCGACATCAAGGAAAAACTCTGCTACGTCGCACTCGACTTTGAACAAGACCTCGTCACTGCTGCTCAGAGCTCACAGATCGAGAAGAACTACGAGCTTCCGGATGGCCAAGTCATCACGATCGGCAACGAACGGTTCCGCACACCCGAGGCGCTGTTCCAGCCTGCGTTCCTTGGCAAGGAGTCCTCTGGTATCCATGATCTTACGTTCAACTCGATTATGCGCTGTGATCTGGATGTTCGTCGTGACTTGTTTAGAAACGTGGTGCTCTCGGGTGGGACGACTATGTATGCTGGTATTGCGGATCGTATGCAGAAGGAACTTTGTGCTCGCGCTCCATCGAGCATGCAGGTCAAGATTGTCGCTCCTCCTGAGCGCAAGTATTCGGTCTGGATTGGAGGCTCAATTCTTGGTGAATTTTACTCCCTCGGTGACGATTCAAGGCTTCATGTTGACCGAACTTGTCTACTTAGCCTCTTTGTCGACATTCCAAAACCTTTGGTGCTCGAAGCAGGAATACGACGAAGCTGGTCCGGGCATTGTTCATCGCAGTGAGTAATACTCTACCTCGGTGTTTTTCCAACTTTTACTGACTTGGGATTCAGAGTGTTTCTAAGTGTGCAACGTAGGATGGCTGATTTTGTGTCCGAAAACATTTGTCTGTTTTATAGATCAAGGCTCAATGACAAATATTTTCCGTCTGCTTAACCACCTAGACTGCCCCTCAAGACACCGGGGCGCTCCCAGGTGCTCTCGGACCGACGTACACAAGACCGGCCTCGAGCAGACTTTGATCCTCT